>JANIIA010000007.1:6559461-6570421 GCA_027478495.1 Erythroxylum alaternifolium | reverse complement strand
TTATAAAAGAGTTGTCATAGAGTTAGAGAGAGAAAGAAGGGTTGAATTAGCTAGTGAATTTTTTAGATTAAATTCCTGAGGAAAGTAATCTAAATACCAAGGGGGGGTGGGATTTAGAATCCAAAGAAAGTGCTACTATTTTCCCTATATTGGGAAAGTTTTTACTTTCCTAACTGCTCAAAAAAATGAACCAAACACAATAATGTAAATTTTAGGAAAAAGATTACTTTCCTAAGGAAGAATCCATGTCAACCAAACAAGGCCTTATATTAAGATTTTTCAATTGTAATGAAAATTACGTACGTCCAAAAAACGACTTAACGAATCAATTCAGCGGCTATAAAGATAGCACCTTTGAATATATAAACCATATAGAATCAAGTTATAGAGTTTCAAATACATCCAAAGGCTATAATCTTAATAACGTGAACGTGAAATATGAAAGTACATCATCTGTTTATGGATTTTATTCTGATCCAAAAGACCCTTTATGAAGCAGTTCGGAGCTTACGAGTCTGCAGATAAATTTCACAGATTGAACATCACCTTAATGGCATTGCCTCCACGAGCACTAGTTTCGAAGGCTTCTTCAACCTCCTTCTGAGAGAATCCGTACCTGTGAGTTATCAGGGGCTTCACATCAATCTTACCACTCCGCAAGAACTCTAAGCATAGTGGCCATGTGTTCTTATACCGGAAAACACCGATAACATCCACCTCCCTGCAGAGCAGAAGTAGTTAAAGACTTGCAGGAGTTAGTGGAGATGGTGAAAGTAACAAGTGAACATTGTCACAGGTTATGATTTGAAAAACCTGTGAATAGTAACAGAAGATTCATTCTCAACTACCTTGCAGCAGCTGGAGTAAGTGGGATGGTCATCTCATTATGTCCCATCCCAACAAGACAAACTTTACCACCTGGTCTAGTGGCACTGAGAGCTGTGGACATGGTTTTGGTAAAGCCTGCACAATCAAAGGTAACATCCACTCCAGAGACCATAGCTTTATTTATCTGCAGAACTTCATCAGCTACATCCTGTAAAACTCCAGATTGGATTCATAGCATTTAACAGCAAGAACACAATCATGAAATGAGTTTGTATAACTTTTGAGTTTGATTAAACATACAGTACAAACCTGACTGTTTGTTGAAACTTTAACAATCTCATCAGCACCAAGATCCTTGGCAACAGATAAACGATAGTCATCAACATCCACAATAACGATTCTAGGTGCTCCAAAAGCACGAGCTGACAACAATGTAACGAGTCCGATCGGTCCAGCTCCCATGACCAACACATTTGTTTCTGGACCAACATTAGCTCGACGACAAGCATGTACACCAACACTCAATGGCTCACACATTGCCCCTTCCTCCAAGCTCACATTGTCTGGTAGTTTGAAACATAGGTCAGCAGGATGCACTACCTGTTAGAACAAGGATTCACCTTCAAAATCCAACTCCATGATGCATAAACTACATCTGCAGATCTTCTACTTCCTGATAATATCACTTGACGGTATTCCTTATTAAATTCAAGTTTCAAGCTGTAAATGTTTTCTTACTTGATTGGCAAGTGAACCGTGTACTGGTGGTGTAGCGAAGAACTTCATGTCTGGGCATAGATTGTATCGACCTTCTTTACAAAGATTGCAACGCCAACAACTGATTCCTGGTTCTAGAGCTACGCGGTCTCCAGGCACAAGACTTTTAACCTCAGTTCCAACTTCTTCTATGATACCAGCACACTCATGCCCAATGACCATAGGCTCTTTCACCACAAAATGTGCACATCTCAAGGTCTGAAAACAAAAGTTGCATTACTTTTAACGATCAGACATTGAAATAAGGAAACAGAATTAACAATTATAGGTACAGAAACTATCTATGAGTCCTAACTCATTCCTCATCAGTCAAGAAGAACACATGAAACTGAAGAACATGAGAAATCCCAATTTCTTAATCATCCCAGAGGCTAAATCTATGAACCCAGGTCCAAGCTACTTCTGTTTCTCTTTCTCATCACCATTTTTAAGGATTGCAGTTAAATATACTTTGGCAACCAAATAGATATCAAACGGGTTAATAGACCATTATACAGACAACTATTCATAAAAAGATTTACAAAACCTTGAGGTAGTGAACATCGCTTCCGCAGATTCCAACAGCTTTCATTCTAACTCTAACATCATGAGGTCCTATAGAAAAAGAAGGATATAAGAATAAGAACACTAAAAGCGATAAACAAGAACAACAGAAGGGGGTTGTTCAAAACAACAGAACAGAGATCATATAACCAGAAAGCATGAGTTCCCAGTTCCCTATTAGAAGTTAGATCATATAGACAAGACAAGAAACAGGTACCAAGAGGAGGGAGTTTGAAAGGTTGAATCTTGAGGGTGTCCACACCAAGAAGCCAAGCAGCCATGTTCTCCTCTCCTCCAACTTTGCTCTCTTCATGAGACATCCCTCCTTTACCCATTCTTCCAAAGGTTCTACTATACTCGTCAGATGTTGATACACTCCTTCAGGCTACTCTAGTTAACCAGCAGATAAGGTTCAAGAACAGAGGGAAGATATTGGAAGCTGAGGAATATTTACCAGCAGAAGGATAAGACAAGAAGAATCAGATTCTGTTAGCAATACTGGAACTTTACATATTTAAAGCAAGAAAAGTCGCTTTCCAAGTTGAGTCTTTTTAAGGACTGTTAAAAGTGGGTTACTTTAGTTGAGTTATATTTGTTTAATTACGAAGATTTTGAGCTACCGTTGGAGGATTGTATCCCTTGGGATTCTCGTTATTCTATACAAAGGAGATGTATTTTCCTATTCGTGGATAATGTTTGCTTTTAAGTAAAATTACAGTTTAATTAATTAATATAATTTATAGAAATTAATTTGTTAACATGATTTATCATAATAACGATAATAAGAAAGAAACGAGAACGTATAACAGTATAAGTTCAGCTCTTTGGAAAAGTCAAACCTCAACTGGAGATCAGGCACTCACATGGCAGACGAAGAGAACAAAGCAGCTTGGCTACTTGGAGTCAAGACCCTTAAAATCCAGCCGTACCATCTTCCTCCTCTTGGTAAATTTGTCCCCAGTTGTTTTATTTCCTTTACAAGGCCTTGCTGTTCTTCTTTCAAAGCCAATTTCGTCCAAGACGCAACCTTTGACTAATGATCTGCTTTCTGTGGAAGCTTATTGACTGTGAATTCATTAAAGTTCAGTTCTTTATGTCGAAATTGTGGGAAGTATTTGATCTTTTAGTACTTTTTTCTGTTTGTAATCATCTACCTGGTAGTAACTGAAGATCAATCCAATCAAGTTTGGTTTCTTTTCGAGATAGTGCCCAGAAAACTAAAGGACACACTTTCTGTTTTCTCTTTTAACATTTTCTTTAATAGGTGAGAATGATGTTAAAGTTCGGATTAAGGCTCTTGGAATCTGCGGAAGTGATGTTCACCACTTCAAGGTGAATGATCTTTCGGTAAGGTTAGGGTAAGTTTGCAAGTTGTGGAACTTACTAAATTTGTCTCCCTTTGTTTGGTACCTCTTACGGATGCTGTATCTGCCATCAGACAATGAGATGTGCAAATTTCATTGTCAAAAAGCCCATGGTTATTGGTCATGAATGTGCTGGGATCATAGAAGAAGTTGGGAGTGAAGTGAAGTCTCTGGCCATTGGTGATCGAGTAGCATTGGAGCCCGGGATCAGTTGCCAGCGTTGTGAATTCTGCAAAGGCGGTCGCTACAATCTGTGTTCCGAGATGAAGTTCTTTGGATCTCCACCAACAAACGGATCTCTTGCCAACCAGGTTGTCATAGGTTGCAAAGGTTTCATGCTATGCTAGAGCTTTGAACAATGAACATATTCCCTTCCTGTACTGCATAGCCTGTAACTTGGAGAATCATCTTGTCTATAGAACAAATTAATTGGAAGCTTTGAAACTATAAAATTGTGATCTTTCTAGTATAAGAGTACTGTCAATGTGCTCCTTAATCGATCTTCACATATCTTTTTGAACTTTGTCTATAACTCACTATAGGCTTGGGGAAGGGAAGTTAGTTCTATATCATTACATTGATTAGTTACTTGACCTCACTACTGATTTTGTGACGGAACAGGAGCTTTTAGTTAAGAAAGTCAGTCTTTTTGTTGAGGTTCACATCATGCTAAAAAGGGCATCAAAACATAATATTGTTTTGTTCTTCATTCCAGGTGGTGCATCCTGCAAATCTCTGTTTCAAACTACCAGATAATGTGAGCTTGGAGGAAGGTGCAATGTGTGAACCCCTCAGCGTTGGTGTCCATGCTTGTCGACGTGCAAACGTTGGCCCAAAGACGAACGTATTGATCATAGGAGCAGGACCGATAGGACTGATTACCTTGTTGGCTGCCCGAGCATTTGGTGCCCCTAGAGTAGTGATTGTGGATGTTGATGATTGTCGCTTATCCATTGCAAAAGATCTTGGTGCAGATGAGATTCTTCAGGTCTCGACAGACATTCAGGTTAAAGCAAATGAACTTCATGACCCATTTTTTTTCATTTGCAGAAAATCTGTGAACTTATGAATTAACAGAAAAGAGGGACCAAATAGGTTCCTTAGTTGAAACCTCAGGATGGAGTAATATGCGAGTATCTTACAGGATGTAGACGTGGACGTAAGAAAGATACAGATCGCGATGGGTTTACACATTGATGTGAGTTTTGATTGTGTTGGATATGAGAAGACCATGTCTACAGCTCTGAATGCCACACGTTCAGGTGGTAGAGTGTGTCTGATTGGACTGGCTCTGAGCAATATGACTGTCCCTCTTACACCTGCTGCTGCAAGGTAATCCAATTTCTATTGTAAAGAAAAGAAAAAGATCATGAGCCGAATCTGTTGTGTTCCTTTCCAACTATAGGTATCCAATCTTTTCCATGTGAAACTCTATCATTAACATGAAACTGTCTATTGATGGTTAGTCTCCAACGCTTTGTTTGTCATCACAGATCTCACTTAGGGATTACCATTAGCAGTAAGAAATCCACCAGAATTGTGTATATATATAGACACACAAACGCGCGAGCGCGCGCGAAAGAAACATATCTTTTTAACCCAGTGGGTGATGTTGGCTGCAGGGAGGTTGATGTTATGGGGATTTTCCGCTATCGGAACACATGGCCTCTCTGCATTGAATTCCTAAGAACTGGAAAGATTGATGTTAAGCCTCTGATCACGCACAGGTTTGGCTTCTCACAGGAGGATATAGAAGAAGCCTTCGAGACTAGTGCTCGCGGTGGCAAAGCTATAAAGGTCATGTTTAATCTGTAAACAGTCATTAGAGACAGTTTAAGCAGGTTTGAGCTTACACTGGCATATATATCAAGCTTCCCTTCTGGATCCAATTTGTTTATAATTTGTTCGCAGGAATAACATTTAAATGCATACATGCGTGTGTTTGAGAAACTCCAACCTGACAGCTTTTGCATATCAGGATTTTCCTCCATCCTTTCAACCATTAACGTGGAAACTTGAAAAGCTCTGCCAAATCTGTTTCTGATATCAGTTTACCCTTCAAAAAGACAGATATGTATCGGTCAAGCCGCCTGGTTTTATTATAATCCAAAGATTCTTTACAACTCAAAACCATTTTCAAAGTTTCACTTGATTGGATTTCTTTAAAATAATATCTAGACATTATTGATCAAGTTGAAAGTTCTGATTCTTGAAAGTTTCTGTTCATTTTAACTGAAACCATGGAAGTAAAGCTATATTCCTATTCATCCTTTCAATTCCAAGAGTCCACACTAGAGGCGCAACGACATTAGTGAAAATGGTACTCAGAAAGTGGCCATCACTAAGCTGCAACTCATGCTTAATGGAGTTTCAATTGTGGTGGCTGTCCTTTCACTATCACCTTGAATGGAATGTTAAGCAGAATCAATCATCAGATATTACCCTTAAACTTAGTCTTAGTGGAAGCTGACACTTGATTCAACTGATTACTCCATGGAATATGGCCAAAAGAAGACCAATAGCCTTTTACACTTTCCTGTTCAACTTGGAAATGAGTGATTATGGCTGATGAGACATCATCATCAAACTTGCTATAAATTATTGACTATTAATAGGCATATAAAATTTTAAAAAAATGAATAATACCACGTCTTATTAGTTGAGTCTTTTAAATTTTAAATATCTTATCTTACCGGTTTACCTTTCAATGCAGTTTTGAAAACATTGAATAAATTACTTGTTCATCAAGGGTTTAGAATCAAGTGACAAAATTGATGCAACGGATAGTTGTAGCTTGAACACGTTTTTACCCCTAACCTATTATTTCTCCCTCACTAACATAAGAGACAATTTTCCAACCACCACTCCTTAAATTAATAGACATATAAAAACCAAATTCTACAAGTTAGAACACTTATCAATCTTTAACTGGCTTAACTTTTAAGATACAACTTTGTAGGTGTAGCATATGAAATCTCACTCCTTATTCATAGTTGGTAAAACCAAATGAATAGTTAAACTCAGGTAGGAATCCTAACTAGTAATTGAACAATAATTATAAGCTAAAAGCCTAAAATTGACCAAAAATACAGGAAAATCTTACTCTACTAGGTATTTAATCAAATTATGGTCAAAAGAGAGATGAGGGTGTTGACAATATTAGCTTTATCCTTTGCATTGTTAAGAGGAATTTAAAATTTTACAAAGTTTTAACAAATATATCACATGAAATATCAATGTTTTAAAAATCAGATTAGAAGTTAAATTAGTAAGATAAGAGATTTAAGATTTAAAAGTTTCACCTAGTAGTAAACTGTCATAAAATCAGTTAAAAATTGAATAAAATTGAAGAATTTGAAAATTGATTAAAAAAATTTGTCCTTACTCATCGAAAAATTTAAAGTTTTATTGAAGAATGAGACTGGTAAATGAAAATTAATTGGCTTATTTTAGTTTATAAAAATTAACCAATTAATTAACAATTTGGTCAGTTTTTAACAACAAAAATTATTAAACTAAATCAAACCAAAAAATTAAAAACTGACTTAAAAAAAGTTGGTCAATTCAAAATTTTTACTTTAAACTGATCAAATTGATTTGAATTTTTAAAACATTGAAAAATACAAATAATATTGTTTAACTCTGGTAAAAAAAGGTTTACCATCGTATGTACACTTTTTAAATTTTATATTTCACAAAAATATAGTTAAATTTATATTTAATATTAAAAAAAGTCATTGAAATCTAATTGTTTTTTAACATTCCTACACAAAAATGACCAGTGTGTGGTGTATATCTATATATCCGTACCAAATTCATGGATTTATAAATATTCACATGCCAAGTTCATGGATTTCTATGTTGCATTTTTTGCAATTAAAATAAGTTAGTTGAAAGATTATGGCCAAGCCATGTTTTGAATGATCAAGTCTTGTAAATTCAAAGGGGGACTCTTGATCATCGCAATTCTTCTCAAAGGGGTAAGTCAATAAGTTGTTGAAAAACCAAAGAGTCTTTCGTCCCAAATTATGGGGTAGTAAGAGACTAAGACTCTTTCGTCCCAAATTATGGGGTAGGAAGAGACTGAGTCACAAATGGAAGTAAGTCAAAGTACCAAAGAATGGGTTTGTTTATCATGAACTTGCAAGGCTTCCAAAGTTTTTATTAAAAATCAAGACTTTTGATTATTCTTAGAAATATTATGTGTAAAAAGTGGCAGAAGTCTTAATATGTGAAAAATGATCACAACCCATTAGAATGTTAATTAATCTCCTTAAGTTAAATGTTATTTTTTCTTTTTTTAATTTATTGACATTAAAAATAATGATTTTTATATATAAATCAAGTATTATAAATAATTTGTTTGATCGTGTCGAGATCAAGTTAATTCGTAATTATAAATTATAATGTGTTTTGTGATGGTCAAAATTTTTTAATTTGGCGTCAAATTTTTTAAAATTTTCAATTTAGTGTCTAACCTTTCAAACTCGCACAACTCAAAATTAAAATGTTATTTTTACTGATACGGTTAATACACAGACATTGACGTAACATTTAGTAAATACATTATATCAGTAAAAACAATCTTTTGATTTGATCGATACAAATTTTAAAAGACTAGTAATTAAATTGAAAATTTTAAAAATTTAATACTAAATTTAAAAAATATTGAAAATTTAAGTACTATGTAACTTATTATCTTTTTTTAGAATTAAGATGATGACTTTTTACAAGTTTGCAACAAGTTGAATGCTACGAAATTAACTTGTCAACAAACTGACTAGGTCAGTCTGGTCCTTAGCTCAATTGTTAGGCACGCTAAAGAGGAAATTTCCAAGGCCTTCCCTATCAAAGATAGCCATTGGTCAAAACTTGCTCCAACGTAGAAAGAAGCATGAAAAGGATAGCTTAACCTTTTTCCTTCTTTATGGTTTAGTTTGGTCTTTGATATGATTCAAACCCTTGTAAAGAGGGAACAATTACTTGCACGTAACAAGCCAACCCTCCAACCTTCCCCAGGAACCTACCACCTCTTTGACCACAACATGTAACCTCGTCTTCAGTTCGACTGTCTTGTGTAGAAGGTAGTGCCCTCTTGTTCTATTTAGACATGATCACCTTATCCAATTTTTTCTTCAATCATCCTTGAAGCTATTGTCTCTTTATCTTTGAGTATAGTCGAAAGCAACTCTTACCTGAAAAATCTTAAAGAAGGATTTTGTTAAGAAACATAGAAGATCAAAGCTTTAGAATACAAGAAACCACGGATGCTCATCATATTTTATGTAAGAACTACGTCACGATCGAATCATTCGAATATATTAACATGTTGCTTGTATCTTATATACTTCCAAGATTTTTTGAACTTATTTAAAAAATTCAATAATTAAAAAACCTAACCGGTTTTATCACAATAATTAAAAAACCTAACCGGTATGGCCGGTTAAACTATAAAAATTTTAAACCGTTCAACTTTCAATTCGGTTCAACTTTTTAGTCAAGTTTTCATCATTTCTGTTCGATTTACTATAATAAAAAATTGATCAATTTATTAATTAATTGGTCAATTTTTATTAATTATAAAATTTTATAAACTAAGATAAATCAATTAATTTCTATTTAACAATCTTTTTTAATTAAACTTCAAATTTTTTATGTGTAAAGACAATTTGTTTTAATCATATTTCATATTTTTTAATTTATTCAGTCTTTAATTGATTTTATGATAATCTAATACCGATTGAACTTTTTAAACTTTAAAATTCTTATCTTACCGGTTTAACTTCCAGTTTAATTTTTAAAACATTAATTTTATGTACTCTACCTAGTTTTATTTAGGTCTTGTATTAATGTAAGCGTAGTCTTTAGGTGGGCATTCATGATCATAATTACTAAATTGGTTATAAATTAAATACATAATTAATTTTCTTTTTTCACTAATAATCAATTTCCCCTTATGTCAAACTCCTACATAAAACTATAATCATTTAGACTTTATAGTCTCTTCCAACCTTATAAACAAACCTAACCAAAAACACTTTTAAGAAGACAATTTCTAACTGTCTAACGATCAAGTCCTCTTCAGTAATTTGACAAACTAGAAGATGGTGGACGTACATGTGTCTATAAATACACACACTTCCTAGTTCCTGTACCCTAAGACTCCTCAGAATCTTTCAAAACCCATCTTTCTTTTCTCTCACAAGCTCCCTTCTTCCTCCAACAAAAACATGCGAATCCACGCCACCATAGCAGACGCTGCCTCATGGTACTGTGCGATCGTCCTGTTAGGTCTAATCCTATTCGGGTCGATCAGAGAGAGCACTTCTTCTTCTTCTTCTTCTTCTTCTTCTTTTGCAGATGAGTACTCTGTGAAAGGAAGTCAGCTTTTGGACACGCCATGCGAGGAGATATATGTTGTCCGAGAAGGAGAGACCTTGCACACCATCAGCGACAAGTGTGGAGACCCATACATCGTGGAACAGAACCCGCATATACATGATCCCGACGATGTCTTCCCTGGACTTGTCATCAAAATCACTCCTAAACCTAGGAAGTTATTGAGATAGATGAATATCGATGATCCAAGATGAATCATTAAAGCGTTTTCCGAGCTTCGACAGAGAAATTTTCACCCTTTTGTACATGTATAGTTTTGGCTTCACCTTCTCCTCAGGAATTGAGTGCTAATAAGAAGTCAGTTGTTTTGATTATAGTCTTTTTCTTCGCCAGTTTTTGTCTTCCTGTCTTGTAAGAATTCGACTTGTAAGAATTCGACTTATGTTGTACAAATTAAATTATGGTATTTATTTCATGAAAGAAGACGAACAAATTGGATTGATGTTTAGAGACAATCGGATTAAACTATTCCAGCGATGTGTTCACATATTCTCTCAACAACTTCTGAATTAATAATAAATTGATAGTAGTTTTAATCATAGTGATTGACCCTAACCAATCTTAATAATCTCGTCCGCAATTAATATTGTGTGCTTTCAAGAAAACATAAATCATATTCTTATCTAAAAATTGGTGCTTGTTCAAGTGGTTCGGCTATATATTCATCCGATTATGGTAAATTTTTTATGAAATAATAATATCACAATCACACAAAATTTACTAATTAAAAATATTAATTGATTAATAACAAATTTAGGGATGACAATCGGCTCCTCTAATTTTTTAATTTATAAAACAACTTTTTTTAATTGAATTTGGGTTTAAATTGTCTAAGTTCAGGCATATTTGAAACCTAAAATTTTTTTTTAGAAGAGTTAAACCTCAAGCAGGTCTGGGCCTGAGCCTGATTCATGAATTGACTCGTTGAAAAGACCTGAATCTAGGATCATAGGTTACTTATTGCCATCCTTAAACAAATTTAATATGTTATTTTTAATTGAATCTCCAAAATTTATATTATAAAAGTTATTAATTTATAAAAGAGATAA
>JANIIA010000007.1:6540346-6552005 GCA_027478495.1 Erythroxylum alaternifolium | reverse complement strand
AAACATTTAGCTACAAATGTTAAGGTGAAATTGAATTTAAATTTTGTCTTTAAGGGTTTTGAAATTTAACTCGAAAGTGAGTCTCAACTTAATCTGTAGCACTACCAGTGACAGAAAGCATGTCCTGTAGTTATTGAATAAATTGTATTGATGTAAGCTGAATCAGATAAAGATGTCTTTACTAAAGTTGTAGTTTATTCTCTTAGCTTTAAATTGGTATAAAGTTTGTAATTTTTGGATATTGTAATTGAGAGATATGGGTTGTATACCTTGACTACATGACCATGCTCTAGCCAAACTTCCAAATGTACACAGTTTTTAGTATTTTTGAGCATAACTCATAGAATAATAAACCAAATTGTATGATCTTAGTATCATTAGAAACTTAAGACAAAGAGGAACAATTTTCTAGAAGAAAGTGTTACAGAAATAAATAATTTTCTTGATCTTATTGCTTATGCAAAGTTGACCCAAATGAGATGCTTTTAGCAAAAGTTAGAATAGTGATTTAGTGTGTGAATTTTGGCATAATTGGATTAAAATTGATATGTACATCAATTTGTTACAGAAATATACCCAAGAATTTGTCATTGCACATGCATGATACATGATTCCTTTCGATATATATGTGTTTACTTAGTTATATAAGCAGTACAGTAATGTGAAATTGTGTTAATATATATAGGAGAGCAAGTAGCGCGGCCACATCCTAATATTGCCGGAACATCAAGGCAATAGGCTTAAGGATGCAATTGTCAGTAACCTAAGATGGTCTCACTTTAATTTGATCTGATGTTACTGAATTGAATTTGAAATATGATGAATTGTACTGATTGTGTACCGAATTTTCAGACAATAATTGTCTGAGGCGTTCAATGCATGTAAACATTATTGGAAGTGCTTTTTGTATGTGAATGAGAATGACTAATTGAATTTGATATGTACTAATGTGTTCTGAATTTCGAACATAAATTGTCCGAGTTGTTTGATGCATGTAAATCTTATTGGAAGTGCTACTTGTATGTGAATGAGACTACCTAAATGCTTCTTAACTGAAAGTGACTGAATGTTATGACTGACTGTATCGACCGAGATAATGTGCATGAATGAAAATTATTGATTATATTGAATGAATTGTGGCATGCATTTCATTTCAATACATGTAATATAAAGACAGTTATGACTAGTGATGCCATTGACTGAGACTGCAACTGAAAAAAGTTTAAAGTTCAAATATATATGTGATTAGAGCCTAAGGCTTACTGTAATCAATGAGCCCGATAATACGGGATACTGAAAAAGTACATAGACATAATAATATAAAAACGAATGTGACTCTCATACATATAGCAAGCATATATATAATTTTAATTTTGTAAAGCTATAAGAATGTTAGATGATTGAATACATGGTATTAAACCAATGATTGTGTTTTATTCAAGTGTTAGGAAGTAATCGTTTGATTCAATTGTTTGACTGAAATACAATTTGTTGGTGATAGATCTTGATGTTAATCAAGTTGATATAAACTGTATGACAATATGTTTGTGATTGATTGTATGTTATAACATGAGTGAACCATAGAGGATGGTTACTATATTGAGTTCGCAAAACTCACCAAACTTGCACGTTGACAATTTTATGTTCGAGAGTGAGACGACCTAGCTTTTAAAACTCCATAAAAGCATATTTTGTGCAGCTTGAACGATTTGATATGACTCAAAGGTCGGTCAGCTGGGTATTGAAGACATAGTTTGTTAATAACTTTTGTGCATTCCTCGTGATTGTAACATACTGTGTAGACTGAGCTGTTTATGCTCATAGGACAATGTTGTATATATATGGACGATGCTATAATGTACATTATGGTTATGATATGAAATGAGGAAATTTTTTACTTTAGCAAATGTGTGATTTGTGATTTTAATAACGATGTCATGTGATAAAGTGAAAGTGAGATAGGTAACACATCATTTTTATCATGCATGTGCACGTGTGACCGAAAGGCACACGTGCATGTGTCTGATAGGAATGGGGTGTTCATACCAACCCATACTTAATTTATTAACTTCGACCCAAAATGGACTGGCCCAAGTTAAAATTCCATCTAGCTCAAATCCTGAAAGCTATACAGTAGTACAAACTTAGTAGTCTCAGCCTGCAATTCGTTAAGGTGGAGTATCTAATCATTTTTAGCTACTTTTTCAGTCTTCTGATTACATTTTATGTGAGGACAAGAGGGTAAGAAGAATCTATGTAAGGCCTAAACATATACCCTAGAAGTATTATAGCATGTCTAGGGTGTATTAAGAAGTGAACATAACGAATTAAGTGCATCTAAGTATAGTAAAGAGACATAATGGTACTTAATGTAAAAGACATTAATAAATGGGTAATTTGTTTGTTTCGGCATGGACATGCATATTTAGACGTGAAATATGGATGAGAATTTTTGAGATGTTTGCTTGGATTTATGAACATGATGTGAGGGGAATTGGTAGAAGAAGTATCTCATTTGCTTATGGAATGTTTTTGGTTAAATTGGATGTGTTTTTGCGTTGCTCTTGCATGATAAGACTGAAGTTAGTTGATTTGAGATGTGTACCTAGATGGATGGATAGGTTCCACTTAATAGACTTCAATAATTTGGCTATATCTTGGCCTGTAGACTTCCAAATTAGATAATTCTAATTGAAAACTAAACTAGAGACATAACTCTAAAAATTTGATGAAGGAATCGAAATTTGGGTCTGCCTTTAAGATTTTTGAATTTTGCGTTGAAGTTGAGTTGGGGCTGCTATCTTTGTTTTCAAATAGCCTATAGTTTTTTTGGTATAACTCTTGATATAATTAACCAAATTGCATGAAATTTATTCCATTAGAAACTTAAGACATAGGGAAATGAAATTAATTGATAAGATTATAGGCCAATGTGGGAATTAAAGAAAAAAGAAGGACCAATATGTGATTTTTTTTAAAGTTAACACATGAACCAATTGGAGTAAAGTATGTGTGACTAATAAAATTAAGCTTGTATGTGTCCAATAAAATTGTAACACATGATTCAATAGAATTGTGACACATGGTCTAATAGGATTGTAACACATAGTCCAATAGGATTGTAACATATAGTCTAATGAGATTAAAACATGTGTCTAAGACTAGAAAATTCATTAAAGGCATACGAAGATAGGAGATGGACGACACTTAGGGTTTTAACTTTGGATTTTTCTTCTTTCCATTTCACCTTCTTCATCCCATCATTTTTCATTTGGTGAGTGAAGCAGAACCAAAGAGGAAGGGAAGGAAAGGCATTAGAAGAACTATTTTGCCAATTTTAAAGTCTGGGACTACACTTAGTCTAATTTCTCTTTGTGTGTATGTTTAAATGGATACAAAGATTAGTTTAGATGTGGAATGGTAGCTGGGATGATGCTTTGGTATTATTTTGGTGTTATCTTTCATAGAATTGGTTGAATATGACAAGAGAGTATCATGTAGTGAAATTCTGTCTAGGGTTTGTTGAAACAGTCATATTGTTTGGGTTAACTCAACCTACAGACCTCTAAATTGGGTGATTTTAGTTGCATATAAAAACCAAGACATTGAAATAGAAATCTATAGAAGAGACTCTGACCTAATTCTAGCTTTATGATATTGAAAATTGAGATCGAAAATAGTGACTTGATGTTGCTCCTATTTTGGCGTAACTTGTGTTATTTGGCCTATATCTCATGGTTGTGAAGTCCAAATGGTCTGATTGTTAGTGCTATGGAAACTAGAGACATAGGGTAATAAATTTCTAGGGAACTCAAAACCTAATTCGATCAGTTTCTATATGCATATTAAGGAACAATTGGAGTCCTTCATATGATTTGCTTATGGACTGATTGTTTGGCTATTTTTATACCCACCATGGGCTTAGCCCAAATTGTACTATTTTGAGTTTTTTTTCATTTCTAATTTTTACCGAATCTTATCTGAACCTTTTTGAATGTATATGAAACTTTTCAAACACTAGAAATAAATGAAATATGATTTACCTTATGTAAATTGGGTAATTGAACATTGGAATTTAAGATTGAGCATAATGCATTCTAAAGAAAACTTACATATACATAAATGATTTGTATGCATATTTATTGCTCATATGTGTATAGTATGATTATACAAGTGTGATTTTGACACCCTTCTAATGGTGGTAAATTATAGCTGACATGTATGAACACAGATACAAATTTTATGACTTGAAATGTGTATCATATGATTTGTCAATATATGAATTGTGAAATTGAAAAATGATTAAAGGAAAATGTTACAGTGTTTGCTTCATTATCTTGGTGGTGGATAGATAGGCTTGCCTATAGGAATACAACGCAGTTGTTACAGTTTGACACCAATGGTGTCTTCATTTAGAGATTATAATGTCTCCACAGTTTGATGCCTTAGGGTATCCACAATTTGATACTTTCAATTATCTATAGTTTTGATATCTTTAGATATTCACAACTTCCGTTATTCGTACCCACGGGATTGTGCAGGATTAACACAGAAACTAAAGTAAAGGGTTATAAATAAGAAATACAGAATGACAACATAATAATTGGTGTTAATAAGCATTTGCATTTGTATTGATAATTTGTGTTAATGAGGATTGAATATCCATATTTGGCTTATAAATGTGTATTCTCGGTATATGAATAATATGTTGAAGCATATTTGCATGTACTTTGCTTAATTATGTCATTATTGTTTACATGAGCGTTGAATATCAATATTTGGTTCATGAATGTGAATTCATGATATGTGAGTTGTGATATTTCTGAATATGTGCGTTTAGTGGAAGACTGCTGTGAGTGGTTATCCAAACTAAGTGATTGGCCTGTGATTCGGAGCAGTCTATCTACACTTTTTTAAAACAATTTGACAAAACGGTGTCATTTTTTACAAAACGACGTCATTTTGCACATTTCCTTCGACCTACGCGCTAGGTCGGGCTGAAACAGCCCCTAATAGAACACGACCCGTGGCCCGACCAACCTAAGCCAAAGTCGGGCCAAGCTGGGTGAGCCGGGTCAAGATTGTCATCTCTACTAAGTGTTTTCTCTACTAAGCTTTCAAGCTTAACAAGAGTGTTAATCCATGTAGGTCCAGGTCGTATGAGTAAGGCACAGGAGAAACGTCTGCAAGGACTAAGGTCGACAGCTAGGAGTAAAAGCACCTTTAGATGTGCCTTTTGATTAAAAAATGGCTGTATATGTAATAAAGGAAATTGTATGTTTTCTTTTTGGATTAACATGTAAATATAAAGATGTATACTACTTTTCAATAATAATGGTAACTGATATGAAATTCTAACTGATATGAAATTCTTTAATATGTATATGTGTAGTATTGAATAAAAAAATGTGTTATGACAGTCCCTATAAATGAATAGAAATGTATGTCATAACTGTTTGTTCAAGAATTTGGTTGTTATGTATATGGGTGGCTGGAAGTTCCATACGGGAGGTGTTGCAATCTAACTTTGTACATACTTTTGAAGAATTTGAACGCTACGTCAATGACAAATGACTTCACCATCTACCACTTGAAGAGAGAAGTAGACATCCACAGCATTATCCTCGAAACAAACTTAAAGGATCAAAATGAACTATCTTTATGTAATTTCTCTGTGACTGTTTCAGCTTAAAATATTGAGATGTAACATCAATGGTGGATTCCTCTTCCAGGGCAACAAGTTTGATTTCAATCATTTAAGCTTAGTTTATCTCAATCCATCGTCTATCAACTAAGTCTCAGGATGATGTTCTAATTAATACAACTATTCCTCTTCTGTCAACTTTCAGGAAATCATGGTGTCCTTATGCCAATTCCAACCCAAATTACGTGTTTTGAGTAAATCACTTAACGAATTATCGACTTGTAATTAAGTGAAAAACTTGATCAAGCTAACATTTAATATCTCCATCAGTTGGATCTTTGAATTGGTAAGCAGCCCCTTTAGTTTTTCTGATTTTGAAAGCTAATCTAAGTGCCGATCAAAGTATCAGACCGTGTCAGCATCAGTACAATGCTTGGGTAATATGGACAAAAGGATAAGACAAGCAATTTCTTTTGTGGTTGCTGATGAAATCAAAAGAAGAAGATGACCCACGTTGGACTGATTCTTTTTCTTTCTTCAAAATGTTAACTGTTTTGTATAGATTTTGTTACCTATGACCTAATATATAAGAATGTCAATGGTTCGAATTGGAGCTAATGGACCACTTATATGGGCCAAAAATAATGTCATTTTTAAAGTTATAATCAGGCCGATCATTTTTAGCTTGTGACTCGCCCGTGGCAATTTATATTGGGCCTAAATTAACATCCTTACTAATATAGAAATTCTATCAATGAGAAGGAAGAGATTGTATAAAAAATAGTGATTTATGTCTTTTTTTGTGTGTAGTTTTACTTACTTTAAAGAATATTTTATTATTTAATTTACTAAAAATATTTTTTTGATATTGTGATTGATTGTTAGATAGTTGATATATAATTATTTTGACCTAATTTAATAACCTTTTTATATTAAATTAACTTGTTGAAGTTTTAAATTTTAAATTTCTTTTAAAATTAATTTAAAATAATAATATATTTTTGAATGAGTAAAATTATCAAGAAAATGCATATTTTAATCCTAGTTATAAAATCCATTCATCTTTTTTTTTCACGTTTAAGATTGATAATAATCTAGGTTAAGTTTAGATTCTTTAAAATTTATATCTAAGTCTGACCAAATTTGATTTAATTTATTAATTTTGGTTGGATATTTCTCAAGTTTAATTATTTGTTATGATTGATCAAATCAAATAAATGTTATAAAATTATTGATTCAATTAATTTATCATAAACAATCTCTCCACTAAATAGGTGTTTATCCCTAGAGTTGAATACCTTATTCAATAATTATTTTTGATCCAATCCGTGTGAATCAATAAAAAAGGCAAATTCTTTATGATATGATAGAGTGAATAGATTTGCCATTTCTTGAAATCTCTCTTCTGATTCAAACTCGTAGATTTTTCAGGCCTCACACCTCAATTAGAATCCAATTAAAATGTTATTGTTATTAAACTAATTCAATCAAATTGAACCGAATTAGAATTAATTTATCATTCATGACCATATCAATATGTTGACTATTTAGAGTGAAGGGATAGTTTTCTTAAACAATCAATTAATATTACATAAAAAAAGTTTAATCTCTTGCACAATAAGCATATGATATGATTTCTTTAAACCTTCTTTCAGTTAAATGTGGACATGTTACATTTAAATATCTTAGCTCTTAAGTTTCATGGTCATGGACCCTTTATCTTTTCCCTTCACATTAAGCCTTTTTCAGAATTTGCTTTTCCATCTTTCCAAAAGCTACAAACACTGTCTATTTCACTTTAGCTGATAAAGTTAAAGCTTGGAACTGTTCGGTGTCCCCAAGTCGAAAATATAACATGTAGCTTACTAAACGCATACTCTTCCACTCTTATAAAGAAAGTAACATTGATGTTGGACTAAATGAGTAGCCTGATGCAAATCTAACCCAAAAGCAGAGAATATAATCTCACTTATGAAGTTGGACCAGCCAAAAGCCAACTAACACTTAATCATTGGCATGGCCACCAATTAATGGACGGCACCAAGTACCAACAATAAGTCGTGCAAGTAGAAGAAGAGGAAGAAAATGGGGTCATAGACCTTGAGAACCTGGCAATTTCAAGACCCTTGAACTTTAAGCAACGTTTTGAAAATTTTGTAGGGTACCTCCTTTCAGGAGTCATTATGGAAGATGCCGGCGAAATTAAGGCATTCTTGAAGGGTTAACTATGGTTTGTTGCTTTCTAACTCGGCCTCTGTCCTAAAGCATGAGACAAAGTACGTCGATTAAACGCAGCCAAAACTTGGTATGCTTTCAGGATAGAGTAACGCAAACATAGCTATACCATAACCACACGTCTTTTATCAAAATATATCTTAAAAAACCAATACTGGACATGCCCTGATCACCAAAATTTGATCTGTCGCAGAAACAGCAACCTGGGTAATTAAAAATATGTATTTTTAGTTTGTTCTAAAGAGACTGACTCTGAACAGACCATATACATGACTCGGAGAGGAACAGATTGATTTGGTACAGGCAGTGCACAAGGTGAAGCATGCTATTACTTGGTAAGCAACAACTAACAATTGATCAAAACCAAAGAAGTAACAACAAAGTAGTTTTTATATTACGAGAAAAGACTGATGTAATAAAGAGTTGGTCAACTCCATCGTCTGGACGACCTCTTCAATTTGTGCTTCGTACCTTGAGAGCAGGAGACGCCTTGTCCCTTCCAAGTTTCAGCAAAATAATAAACTAATCTGACCTTTTCCTGCAACATTCTGTATAAAAGGGGAAAGGCAGAGAAGAGTAGAAACCAACAAGAGAGTAAATAAAGGAGAGAAGAAACTGATTAGGATTCACCGGAGATTGCGGAGAGGAGAGCTGAAAAGAGATGCAGTCACCTTGCCTGAAACAAGTTTCCCAGGTATGTCTTCAAGGTTGCTGCCCAGCTCCCATCCTTGGTTTTCCTGAACCCTTGAACAAAATAGGAAAGCCCAGAACTTCAAGTACATCGGCAACATGTCGCCGGAACTTTGGTTCCACTACTGCTTCTTCTATTTTTCCCAATAAACAGTTCACCAATCCTGAGTCTCTTCCATCTTTGGAAGAATCATTTGTAGAATTCATCAAAGCTTACCCACAGTACTCTCAAACTTATCAAGTTGACCGTATACGAGCCCAAGAGTATTATCATCTTTCGCTTTCCAGCCATACTTGCCTTGATTATATTGGCATCGGCCTTTTCTCTTATTTCCAGCGTCAAAAAGATGAACTTGTTTCTTCTTGCTCCTCTCCCTCTTTACCTCAAGCCAACTCATCTCCTGATCAAAACCCACAGATTCCATTCTTCACTGTGTCTTCCAAGACAGGAAATTTGAAGACTCAGCTACTTTATGGTGGCCAAGAATCAGAGTTGGAATTGGCAATGAAGAAAAGGATAATGAATTTTCTTAGAATATGTGAAAGTGATTATAGTATGGTTTTCACTGCAAACAGAACATCAGCTTTCAAACTTGTGGCGGAGTCTTACCCTTTCAAGACTAGCAAAAGGCTCCTGACAGTTTATGATTATGAAGGTGAGGCAGTGGAAGCGATGATAAATAGCTCTGAGAAAAAAGGAGCTCAAGTCATGTCAGCAGAATTTGCATGGCCTAGGCTGAGGATTCAGTCGACTAAAATGAAAAAGATGATCGTCAGGAGCAGGAAGAAGAAGAAGGAACGGGGACTATTTGTATTCCCACTTCATTCTAGAGTTACTGGAGCCAGATATCCTTATCTGTGGATGAGCATAGCGCAAGAAAATGGCTGGCACATCTTGATCGATGCTTGTGCCTTAGGACCGAAGGACATGAACAGCTTTGGTCTCTCCCTCATTCGTCCAGACTTCCTCATTTGTGCCTTTTACAAGATTTTTGGGGAAAATCCATCTGGGTTTGGATGTCTCTTTGTTAAGAAAACTACAATTCGTCACTTGGAGGATTCCTCGTGCACTGGAATGGTGAGTCTTCTACCAGCGAGGAATTTGTTTCTTTCCCTTGATGAGTCTTCAGGAACTGATAAAGAATTGGAACAGAGGTCTAAATTTGCAGCAGAAGAAGAGGAATTATCTTCTTCAAACTCTTTCTCAGGTCCTATATCGAGACAAGTAATGCACTCTGGAAAACTGGACAGAGGAGAAACTGCAGCCGCAACAGAAATGCAGACAGCATCAGAAATTAAGGAAATCACTCAATCAGGAAAACCAGTTAGCACGATGCAGAAACAAAATGCAAAAACCAGCAAAAGTGGGACCTTGGAGAGGGAATGTAAGGGATTGGATCAGGTCGATTCACTGGGATTGACCCAGATTAATAACAGAGGAAGGTGCCTGATCAATTGGCTGGTGAGTGCATTGATGAAACTCAAGCATCCAAACACAGAAGAAACCCCCCTCATTAGAATATACGGGCCAAAGGTAAAGTTTGATCGTGGACCTGCCCTGGCATTCAATGTCTTTGATTGGAAAGGACAAAAGGTTGAGGCTGCTCTTGTACAGAAACTAGCTGATAGAAGGAATATATCTCTTAGCTATGGATTCTTGCATCATATATCGTTCTCGGATAAGTATGAAGAAGAGAAGACGAGAGTTCTCGAGAGAAGATCAAGAGAAACAGAGGGAACCGTAGTAAAAAAAGGGAAGGAGAAAGCTAATCTAGGAATAACAGTTGTTACGGTTGCATTTGGCTTTCTGGCCAATTTCGAGGATGCATACAGACTTTGGTCTTTCATTGCTCAATTCCTGGATGCAGACTTTGTGGAGAAGGCAAAGTGGAGATACACATCCCTAAACCAGAAGACTGTTGAAGTTTAAGCAAAATCAGTTTTCCCACTCTTCAGATTCATGTTCATTCATTCGATTGGAGTATATGCAAGCATGCAAGTTCTACAGAAACAAGAAATGAGTAAAAGAAAGAACATTGGTAAACCCAACTATTCTTTCATTGATTCTTGTAGAACCTTTTCGTCAGTTCATGATCAGTAAACACTTCTTTCTTACTATACGAATGCCAAAACAAGCAACATTCAGCAGATAACTCTCCATAACAGAATATAGTAATCTGGGGATTCCAAAATTATTCAGTATTCATGATTCCCCGCAAGAAAAATTTTGCGAGAAGCTCGTGAATCCCACTACCGTGACACTCAAGATCAACAAGGTGATCTAATGTTTCGTGGAAGAGTTGAATCACTAAAAAGAGCTCTCACTAATCACACGTCAGGTCGCCTAGAAAAACCTTTTATCCGCTCCATAGCTAAGCACATCGCCAATGCTAACCATGGAAAGAGCTTGAACTGTTGAAATTATACTGTGAAGTAGAGCTTTTCTCTCTTTTTCTTTATTGATGAACGATTGCCTATATTTATAGGCATGATTTAGGAATACAGAAGAAGAATTTGGGGGACAGCTTAACTGAACTAAAACAAAATTGTAATAAACTTGGACAGCAGTGAAAGCAAAATACAGACAATAAGTGTGCTTGAAATATTAAATCTTATCCAAATTAAGTCTTGCCCTAGGGCTTGAGTCTGGCGGCCACCACGAGTTCCTGTTCCGATTGTAACTTTGACCTATGTATTTCGTTCCGGCTAGGCACCAGAATTATCTTAATTCCAGGTGTAAACATGGAGCCCGATGAGCTGTTGCGACAGTAGTATGCAGAACTTCCCATCGAAGAGGACGTTATTGTTCCAGTAACTATCCCGAATAGACAAGTAACACAACCGGAGTTTTTTTACGTTGGGTAGCTGCAAACCGATAGAGAAGTGAATGAGGTAGCCCTAAAATGCACTCTCTTTAACCTATGGCAGCCAAGATTTGGAGTACATGTCAAGAAATTAAGCAACAATAATCGGTGTTTATCTATGTTGTTTAATGCAGCCAGCTATGCTAAAGTTTGTGGAAGAATTTGCAAGTTCAGTGAAAGTGAGGAGAAGAAGCAAAATGAAGAGCAAAATTCCAGCAATGAAGAG
>JANIIA010000007.1:6528743-6540246 GCA_027478495.1 Erythroxylum alaternifolium | reverse complement strand
TAAAATTAAAGCCTAATCACAACAAAATAATAAAATTAATCCCAAACATATTGAAGAAGAAATCGGGGTCCAACATGCATTTAGGCAATGGTCTTAAATTGTGAAACTCATCCCATAACATTTTTAAATGAGTGTAATAATCATAGATGGGTAGACTTCCATGTTTGAAACCATAAATTTCTTCTTGCAGGTCTGAAATTCAGAAGGAATATGATTGTGAGAATTTGTTATGCAGATCTTTCCATACATCAGCTGCTGAATCCAACCAAATGACACCAGGACAGCACCATAGTATTGCATCTTTCCGGATACACGTAAATAGGGTCTTCTTTATCTGGCATAACAATACTGTCATCTATGAACTTCAATTTTTTTTTATAATAGGGTCATTCTCATTGACCTAGATCATAAATGATAATTAAGTACGGTCAAAAGAGAAGACATCAGAATAAGAGAGGGGTTTTCATTAGGGTGGATGTAATATAGTGAGGCTGGGTGGTCTTCAGGCCTTTGAAATTGTGTTTGATTTTGGTTGCCAGCTACACTGGCATAAGATGGTCCTGACATAACTACACTGATTCTATGTCAGGGTAAGGAAAGGTATTAGAGTCGGCGGAGAAGAGAAGAAGCAAAGTAAGGTAAGCTCTGATACCATGATAAAATTATACTGTGAAGTAGAGCTTTTCTCTCTTTTTCTTTACTGATGAATGATTGCCTATATTTATAGACATGATTTAGGAATACATAAGAAGAATTTGGGGGACAGCTTAACTGAACTAAAATAGAATTTTAACAAACTTGGACAACGATGAAAGCAAAAAACAGACAATAAGTAGGCTTGAAATAAATGGTCATGGACTAAAGGAAGATCTTTATGAAGGGGTCCAACAGCCCATGACCTAGTAGAACCACAAATGCAAGTTCTGGACACTTCTTGACTGCTTCGTAATGTTTACCTGTTTTGTAACTTAGTTTTTAGGTTGTTCTTTGTCTTTCTTTATATCATGAACTGTTCACTAATCATCTGATGGAAGTAGAAATATCCTTTGTCTACCAATCTAGAATAAGAACAAGAACAAACAGCTAATATGGCTGCAAAAAGTCACTTAATTTCACCTCATCCTTGACCTAACCATTTCTTTAAGAGGCCCCTTCCATGATAAGTCTATATAATCCATTTCCAAAAATAAAGATAAAGATTTATTAAACAATCTTGCCCTGACATACCTAGATATAACACTAGTACATGAAACCACCACTCTTAGAGTCATCTCATCAAGCACCTGACCAACAACACAAAACTCTCCACAGACACCATAAATGAACGAACTAGTATTGACCACATAAAGATCACTATGAACACCCATCTTCAAAACCAATCCATAGATCTGCCTACCCTCTACAATCTCCATAAACTTAGCACACAAGCACTCTATACACACCAAACTCTGACAAACACTCTATACACACAAATTAAGCGATAAAAAATTCTTAAAATTCAAGAAAATTTTAAGAAATTTACATTGATTTAAAACTAATATACATCTTCCTAAATACATCTTTAAAGCATTAAAATTACATCCTACCAAATGTGAGCACCTCAGTTCATAACCGAGAATAAATAATTAAGAATCGGGCTTTGTCAGTCTTAAATATTTTCATCCTTCCTCAACCTTCCATGTTAGTCCTTGATACAACTACTAAGCCAACCATGGAGATTGTGTATTCTCTAGCCAATTATGAACTAAAGACACAACTAGACCACCGAACCTTTGAGCTCAGTGGTAGAGGTGACTTATTGCAAAAATTAAATGAAGCTTTGGTGTTGAAGAGATTAAATTGAATTAGTACTTGATTTTGAGTCTTTTCACTTGAAACTATAATTGAAAATAATGCATCGAAATTAGTATCAATTTTAATACTATTGTGATAATAATTAGGAATAACAACTAAGCCCAACCCGGCAAGGCCCTAATTGATCGAGCCCTAAAAAAAAGAGGCCTCAGGCTTCTTGAACTTGAGTTGTCCAAACTTGGCTCGTCCCTAGGGCCAACATTTATATGTAAAATAACGTTATTTTGTTAAAAAAGACACCATTTTGACATTTTAAATTGAAAAAAATTGATCAGGCTGAGTCGGAGTTGAATTGCCTCTGGCTCAGTCAAGCTCAAGTTCAAATCTATTGCCTAGGGCCCGATCAAGCCTCAGGTCGGGCTCAGGCAGTCGGGCTCGAATATGCCTCCATTGTCGTCCCTAATATTAATCAATATTTCAGTTTCGAATTTGGTATGACTCGAAGTTAACAAGCTTAGTTCGAGTTGACTAGATTCAGTATTTTTTTTAATTTTAAAGTTTTGGGCTAAACTAAGCCTTAAGCTGCTAAGTTTTGTTTAACTTGAAATCCAAAATTTTCAAATAAAAGTTTCATTGTTCTGAGTAAAACAATATCATTTTCAAATTTTATATTCAAAAAATAGTTAAGCTTGGTTTAAATTCAATCGAGTTTTGAGCTGCCCAAGTTTAAGTGGACTCGGCTCAAGCTTGGGCCACAAGTCTCTGGCCAATCGAAATTTGAATTGAGCCTAAAGTCAAGCATAAATTTATAAGTCAAGCTTAGATCTTACCCTTTATGAGGTGACCTAAACTGTCCAAGAAACTCAAAATAATATTATTTTAGTTTTACTTCAAAAAATGATTTTTATTTCCGTCCTAGATTTCTTAAACATAAAAATCAAATAATATTTTTGAAAACATTAAACAAAAAAGACACCATTTCAAAGAAAAAATTCGAATCTTTTGAGCTAAGTTTGAGACCAATCCTCTAAATTTAAACCCAACTCAAAGCATAATCAATTCAAAATTAATCCATTAACTACAAGTTAGTCCAAATCAAACTAAATGATCATCAAATTGGATCGAATTGAATCAAATTTATCATTCCTATTTGTTGTATATTGTTTTGGATAGACAGATCATATCAACCATTCGTACAGATTCAACAAGACAAATCTTTCTCTGACACACCCCCTTATCAAAAATCTTCTCATGTTCGTACATCTTGATTGGATGCTTCCATTGGATCTTAACTCTGATGTATATAGTAAGGAACTTACCGCCTAAAGATAACAGGTAGAATTTTGTTGCATTTAGAGGATGATATTTAGGCCTAGGCGTCCTCTACTCCGATCCAGCCCGAGGTTTATAGACTAGGATTGGGTTGAAATTTAGAAAAATATCATCATTTTGCGAAATATCATCATTTTGCAAAAATAGACTTTTTTACTTTAAATTTTTAAAAATAAAAATAATTTGAACTAGACTAAATCAAACTCGAACTCAGGCTTGGATCCTGCTGCCTTAAGCTCTATTATCCCAGGCTCGGCCAAGGGCAAAGGCAAAAGTTGTCTAGTATAGTGACTAATAAATAGGGATAGCAAAAGATCCGATCCAGCCTTAGACCTAACGGATAACAGCAAAACAAAGTCAATTTTCTTTTTTTTTCAAAAAATAATAATTCTAATACTAAGACAACTTTTTAATGATCAATATATTAAGTATACTATATAAACATAATACCTGATTAATTAATTATTTCGTGGAAGTTGATTAATTAATTATTTCGTGGAATTGAATTCTTTTATTAAAAATAAAATCAGATGGCCAAGTAAGAAAGAAAGTATAACTAATTTCAAGTTTTCAAGCAAATAAACGTGGTTTAGTTACTTAATAGTATAATATTTAATTGCACTTTCAAAAAAAAATCCTATTTTATCTCTTAATTTTTAGGTCAAATAAAAAACCTTTTAAAAAAACTCTTCCATCTTTAAAATTTCATAGTTTTAAGTTTTTTCTTTTAAATTCATTTTCTTAAATTTCATTTAAAAAATAACAGCAAATACACAACAACAGAATTAGACTAATTAAATATTTTTATATGACAATTCAACTTATCTCTTCTACTAAAATCCAACTAATTAAATCCGATTTAAAATAATAATTTATTATAATATCTTAAATTATTAATTCAAATTAAATTAAATTATTTCAAATCAAATTTAAAAATTAAGTTAGGTTATATTGTTACTGATATTTGATTAGTTCATGTTTGATTTTTATATCACGAGTATTTTAACATTTTTTACTAAAGTCTAATAGAAATTTTTTTTCTCAAAAATTGAAAACTAAAAGGCGTACTTGTAATAATTTTAAAGATTAAAATTTTAAAAATTTCTTAAGCAAATCTATATATTTTACCCTAATTTTTAATATACTCTTTGTCAAATTTAGGGTTATGTCAATCAAAATCTCACATTGAAGTCAATTTGTACAGTTTAACCACTTAATTCATACCAAATCCTAACTCAGCATTGGTTCGCCACTAATAGCAACCAAACTCGAACCCAAAATCACCAATTTAATAAGTAATTAATCCTCACCAAACTTGACCTAATTGAGATAGAGGTCACTGAGTCCGCCACTTGTCACGATCATGTTAACCCAAAAGATCATGTCAGATGCTCTAGTCCGTCGATTTCTTTTGCCTGCCCAAAATAAATACTACTTATTGAGAGGGACCCTCTTGTAAGTAGAACTTACGAAAGAGGATAAGTGGGGCTTGCCTTTTTTCCCTCTCCTTTAGGGTTTGTTGTTCTTCTTCTTCTTCTCTTTTTTCTTTTTTTCTTTGTCAGAAATTGAAAAAGAAAAATGGAAATCCTTGTTTGTTTCAATCTTCACTCTTTTTGATGTTTCTGAACCTTTAGAGTGAGAGAGACATTTTCAACCAGCTACAGTCAACCGATTTTCTCCTCTGTTTATTCAAAAACTCTAGGGTTAGGATTTTCATTAGTTTCTGTTCTTCATCCGATTAGAATTTGATTTCTGCTGCAATTTGTTGTTTTTGATCAATTTCCTCTTCTGGGTGTCTCTCAAGTCTCTAAAATTTTCACCTTTTTTTGGTCTCTTAACATGCACACCATAGAAGAAATCGACCAAGAACAAGGCATAACCAACAATTTCTCTCCTTCCGAGACCTCCATGGTGGACCCGGAAAACGAACCTGGAACGGACGCTCCGGTCCTGCCTAAAGAAGAAGATTTAACAGATACAGATGCCCAAGAATTAGAC
The DNA here is from genome assembly GCA_027478495.1 of Erythroxylum alaternifolium. Lineage (NCBI taxonomy): Eukaryota > Viridiplantae > Streptophyta > Magnoliopsida > Malpighiales > Erythroxylaceae > Erythroxylum > Erythroxylum alaternifolium. The sequence goes on along the minus strand of JANIIA010000007.1, from coordinate 6,535,122 downwards.
AACACTAACTCTTCGTCTCTGCCAATAACCCTCGTCCACGGTTCTATTTCGACGACGAAATCAGCTAACAACCGGTCGATAGTACCCGCAAGAAAACCCTCCAAGGACCGCCACACCAAGGTGGAGGGTCGGGGCCGCCGGATTCGGATGCCGGCAGCATGTGCAGCGAGGATTTTCCAGCTGACCCGAGAACTTGGACACAAGTCCGACGGCGAAACGATACGGTGGCTTTTAGAGCGAGCAGAGCCAGCAATAATCGAAGCCACAGGCACGGGGACTGTACCAGCTATCGCCGTCTCCGTTAACGGAACTCTAAAAATCCCAACAACGTCGCCGTCAAATCCAGACGGCGACGACTCAGCGCCGAGGAAACGGCGTAAACGGCCATCAAACAGCGAGTTTATCGACGTTAACGAGCATCAGAGTTCTGTATCTTCAGGTTTAGCACCAATATCAACGTTGAGACCCACGAATTTGGGAGCTAACGCACAAGGGTTGGTGCCCGTTTGGCCTATGGGGACTTTTATGTTGCCACAAACTGCGGGAGGCGGTGGGTCCAGTGGGAAGCCACAATTGTGGGCAATTCCAGCTGCCGCAACGCCGTTTTTCAATGTGGCCACGAGGCCTATATCGAGCTTCGTCTCTGCTATGCAGCAACCTGGGGTAAAACTGAGTGGTGGTGGGGTTGTCGGTTCGGGTTCAGGTGGTTCAACGCCTCTTGGGTCGGTGACTTCTGGTTCTGGAACAAGTACGAGTAAGAGTGCTGGCGTTAATAGCAGTGGAGCTAGTAATACTATCAATAGTTCAACATCAACAACAACAAGTACATCTACAACTACTACTACTCAGATGCTTAGAGATTTTACTTTGCAGATTTATGATAAAAAGGAGCTCCAGTTCTTGAGTCATCCTGTAACCCAACAAGCTTCTTGTTCAAAGTCGTAGATGTTAGAAGATGGTGTTACTCTGTAGGTTACTGTTAAATTTGTAGGGGTTTAGGCTTTTTCTTCTCGTGTTCTGTAACTCTACAAAATGGGATTTTTGTTTTATGGAATTTAGTGTTATGACCCTGTTCTTGGCTTTTGCTCTTAAATCTGTTGTGTCTCTCTATTGTTGTACTTGGCCGGAGAAACAACTACGGTTGTACCGCCGAACAGATGGCGGTGCTAAGGTGGGTTAACGTGGAAAGGGCAGTGCACGTGAGATGTGGGGTCAAGGACACAGACCTTTAACTGGGGTTACGTGAGGGTATGAGCAAGAAAAGTGGGCTGACCAAGTGAGTGGTGTAGTCAGAAGAAGCAACAAATGGTGACAAGAGACTAAGGCACGTGTACCTAGTAGTGCGGGTCCACACGTTTGCTTGACTTCAATGGTGGGGTTAGGGTTTGGGTCATGATGGTGATGGTGGTGGTGGTCCAGCAGCCAGCTTTTTAGGGTTAGGGTCGGGGAGGGTGGCTCGCTCGCTCGCGGCTGTCTCTGCCTTGGCTTGTTGCGTTATTATCAAGAAGATAAGGACGGTGAGGTCTGTTGCCTTTTCTCTTTAGATAATCCTATTGGGTCGATGGGGCAGTCTTGGGCAAAGCCCAAACCAAATCCGATCCGAAAAAAAATAACTTTTTTCTCATTTTTTGTTATTTATTTATTCAATTTTATATGTAAACAATTCTGTTAAGATTTTTTCGGTAGTTGAAAAAATCAAAATTTTAAATACTTCAGTTTTTGAAAATTTTGAATTGATTTTTTTTAATTTGATTTAGTTTAATAATTTTTGTTGATAAAAACTACTTTATTAATTAATCAGTCAGTTTTCGTAAATTAATTAATTTTTATAAATTAAAATAAACCGATTAATTTTATGTAATTATTTTTAATTAAATTTTAAATGTTTTGACGAGTAAAAATATTTCTTTTAATTATTTAATTTTTAACTGACGGTTTGATATTGATTGAACTTTTTAAACTGTCTTGTTTTTGAACAAATTGTAAAAAATAATTTGCACAAATTGAATTTTTTGAGAGACGTTGTAAGATAATTGGATTTTAGATAATATGTAGTTGATGTGCAAGAATTGGAATTTTAATTACACAAGATCTAATTTCCTTTTAAAAAGTACATTTTATGAAAAAATCTTTTATATATTAGGTTGTATTTGAGATAAAAATATCATAAGCATGTATTTTGACAGAAAATGTTCAAATATTTTTAAAACTTTTAATTTTCATTTATTTAAACTTGGTCAAGATCCATTGTAAATTTGGAATTCAAACTCAAGTTTGAACTTTATATTACTAATTTATACATAGGTTATGATACATAAATGTTTAATTTTAGGATTAAATGGAAAATTAAAGGATTATATGAGATATTTTACTTTTGATAACAAAAAATTATAACATGACTATAGGAATATACAGCGTAGAGGTGGTCGAGTTAGTAGAGTGGAGTATATAGGGTTAAAAGATCTTGTGTTCGAATTCTCCTATTTATACTCTCTCGATTAAGCCTGTTGTACATGACTTGCTTAGTGCAAAGTATCCAGGTAACGGTATTTACAGATTATTGCGTCAATTTCAAGATTTACCAAATGCACATCTAAAAGATATAACAACTGCAGGTTTTTCGTAAAAAAAAAAAGAGATATACAATATTTATTAGTGCGCTAACGGTGATATGATTAACAATTTAACTTTATTTTGTTCCACCCTTTTTAAAAAGTTTTACATTCGTGAACTTGTGATTTTTTCTTTTTGAAAAGTTGGTTTGGAAATTCTCATTAAATATGCAATATAAATAAGCTCAGTCGTTTTATATTAATAATAATTACTTTTTAGTAAGAACTAATAATTAAAAAATCTACCCGATTTAATTGACTTAATCGTAAAAGCTTTAAACTGACTCATTTTTCAATTCGATTTTTAACTTTTCGGTTTGATTTACTTTAATAACTCTTGTTATTAAAATTGATTAACTTATTAATTAATCAATCATTTTTTTAATCAATAACTTATTCTAAATTAAAATAAATTATTTAGTTTTGATTTAACAATTTCTTTTTTAATTAAACTTCAAATTTTTTGATAAATAAGGATAATCTCTTTCAATAATACTTTAAAAATTTTCAAATTTACCATTTAACTTTATCGGGCTTGTGCTTTTTTTAACGGTTTTTAAAATTTTTTATTTTCATGAATTTGTGATTTTTTCTTTTTGAAAAATTGGTTTAGAAATTCTCATTAAATATGCAATATAAATAAGCTCAGTCGATTTATATTAATAATAATTACCTTTTAGTAAAAACTATTAATTAAAAAATTTAACTGATTTAATCGGTTCAATCGTAAAAATCTTAAATTGACTAATTTTTTGTTTAGATTTTAATTTTTTAATTTGATTTACTTTAGCCACTCTTATCGTTAAAATTGATTATTTTATTAATTATCGATCGATTTTTGTTAATTATTAACTTCTTTAAAACTAAAATAAATAAATAAATTTTATTTAATAATTTTTAATTAAAATTCATATTTTTGATAAATATAAATAATTTCTTTCAATTATATTTCAAATTATTTAAATTTATTCAATCTTTTAACTGATTTTATGATGATTTAATATCAATTGAACTTTTTAAACATTAAATCTCTTATCTTACTGACTTAAATTCTAGTTCAATTTTCTAAACACCGGTAAAAATTGAGTCGAATTTAATCAAAAGAGTTGGAATTTCAACTTTATGTTTTAAGAATTAATTTGTCTTATTAAAATCTATGATATAATATTAAATTAGAAAGCCTTCGTAAGAACAAGGGCTTTTGCTTCTAATTTTGGGCAGTACAACAGGATTTCTGTACTCAGAGTTATCACCAACCTTTGCATTGACCCAACTTGACAGACATAAGCCAACAATCGACCAAACATTAAACTTTAGAACAAACATTAATGCTTGTTCCCAACTTTGCTGATAAGGGATGGATTGAGTTTTCTAGAGCCCAAATGTTAATTACATCCTAACGTTTTTTAAAGATTTAAACAAGTCTTTAATTGGATTTAATTTTTAACAAATTGAATCTTTAATTTAGGAATTGTTTAGCTCTACTTCTATTTTTCTGTTGTAAATTTCAATTTTTCTTTACTATTTTCAGTTTCTTTTTTATTTTAAATAAAAACAAAATTATGTTTAATTGTAAATATCATAGCTATATTTTTATCGCCGTTCATAATTACATATTAGATAAAACTTAAAGATAAATTATTTTTAATTAAATAAATTTATTTAATCTCTTACATAATACATATTAATAAATTATTAATAAATTTAGTTTATTTATTTTAATAAATAATTAAAATTTTAAGTTTTTATTTATAAATTAATATTTATTTTAAGTGTATTCTAATTATTAAATCAAATTTCATTTAAAATTTATATTTATGAAGATATTTTAAATTTAATTATATTTATTAACAACTATTAAATTAAATTTATTTAATTTAATTACAAATTATTAAGTAAAATTAAATTATTTATAATTATTATTAATAATTATTTTAATTAGTTATTGGATTAAACTATTAATAATTCTTATTAAAACTTAGTATATTAAATAATTAAATAATGGAGGTGTTTGATAAATAGCTTATCAGCTGTTTTTTAACTTATTGACTAAAAGTTAGTTTTTTGACCATCTTAAAAAGCTATTGATGTGTTTGGTGAATGATTTATTGTTTAGTTTATTTAATTCCAATAAGATAATTTTTTAAGCTTTTCGAGTTAGCTGTTTACCTCATGACAGTATTACCCTCCACTTTACTCTTTACTTTTGTTCGGTGCGTTTTCAAAGTTAGTTTTTTTTATCGTACAATTATGTCGTAAAGTTTGAAAGAATATAATAAATGGGTTAATTAAACATTTTAATCTTTATTTATTTTTATAATATTAGTTTACATTTAAAAATACCATAATATTAAGTTTTTGAACATAAAGAGTCACAAATTAATATTTTTAGTATATAACTACTATATATCGTATCTGCGACATATTATGATTATAGATATTTTTAATTTATTAAATAATAAAATTCATACATATTATATGAAAAAATATTAATATGATGTAGCTCGCTACATTATTCATATTAATAGAGAATTTAATATTGGATTATTATTATTATTATTATCATCATCATCATCATAATTTTGTAAAATTAAATATTTAAATCTAAATTTTTATACGAATATTCAACTAATAGTTAATGGAATCCACTGTTTGCCAAATATGACTAATATATATTTAGTTGCTAATAAATCAAATTAAAAAAACAAAAACAAAATATAAAGACTAATTTTTATGATTTTTATAATTTTTAAAAACTAGAAAAACTAAAACCATAAGCTCAAACAAACATAACCTTTATCGAAGTTTAAAAACAAAAATAAAAAATAAAAAAAACAAACGAACCCTTGCTCTAAAGAATCTAAACATATCAAATGATGATGTGACTAAATTTTTGGTTAGCATATTGAAGCTTAATCAGACTTTAGTCCTAGCCGTTGGACCACTTCGAACCATGATGACCTATAAAATTTGAACATGTCTTAAAAATTTAAAAAAATAAAAATTTTCAAAACTCGACATGAATCGGGGATAAAACTTATTTTATTAATCAACTTCAAATCCAACCCAAAGTGTTTTGGTTCACCAAACACTTCAATATTTTATGAAAAATCTAACTTGTAATCTTAATATTGTTGTGGGGTAAAGTCATTATCAATTTCTTTCAACACTTTTCACATTGAGAAGCAAATTGCTCGTCTGACCTTTATTCACGAATAGTCACACTTTCCCCCCATGCATGTGTTAGCAGTCTACAAGCTGCAGAACCATGTCTGAAAATTACACCAACACCAACCATTTAGTTTCTACACATCAAAGTAGCTTTCGATTGGTTCAAGTTCACCATCACTTTGGTACAAGTACTTCGTTACCTTGATCCCTTGTACTTCGTCCCTTCCATTGAGTAACTTCGAAGCATATAACAATTCACGTGTGAACAATTTCTAGAAGTTGGTTTCTCATATATATTATATAGCTCCATTTATGTGAAAGTTCGTATCAGGTTTCTTTGTTTCAATAGTTATTAATCTGAAGCATAAACTAATGGCTGATTTTGCATCAAGAGTTCTGCTTATGGCAATTATTATCCTGCTTTCAGAATCAGAAGCTGCACTTGATGTTCATTATTATCATCAAACGTGTCCACAAGCTGAGAAACTCATCCTTGATACAGTTCGTTATGCTTCCATCCATGACCCTAAAGTCCCTGCTCGTATCCTGAGAATGTTCTTCCATGACTGTTTCATAAGGGTATATATCATCTCCTC
>JANIIA010000007.1:6492910-6519097 GCA_027478495.1 Erythroxylum alaternifolium | reverse complement strand
CTATAAATTCAGTAGCTATTTACCTTTGTATTAACGCATCAGAAAATCAATAAAGCAACATATTATCTCTGCAAACTCTTGTTCTCTGTTTCTTGTTTTATTTTTCGTTGCTGTTTTCTTCACTGTGCAGGGCGTCTGTGCAGTGCGTCTTCTCCTGGTAAACCAACAGTAGTGTCCATGGTAATGAACTATCACTAACTGATCTTTTCTTCAGAGAACTTTCAAAGTCTTGTCTTGTTTGTTCTTATTATCGTGCTTCTTTCAGTCTGGAGGACCGTACTGGAATGTATTGAAAGGAAGGAAAGATGGACGAGTTTCTAGAGCTAATGAAACCATTAACTTACCAGGTCCAACGTTTAACGCATCCCAGCTTATTCAAAGCTTTGGTAAGAGAGGTTTAGGAGTTCGGGATTTGGTGGCTTTGTCAGGTGGACACACTCTTGGCTTCTCTCACTGTTCATCTTTTGAGGGTCGGCTGCGAAACTTCAGTTCACAGCATGACATTGATCCGAGCATGGATCGATTGTTCGCTGAGCAGCTGAAGAGTAAGTGCCCGAAACCAAACAAAGATCGTAATGCAGGACAGTTCCTAGACCCGTCCTCTTCAACCTTTGACAATGTCTATTACAAGCAACTGACGGCAAGAAGAGGTGTGTTCGGGTCTGATCAAACACTGTTTGATGATTACAGGACAAGATGGATTGTTGAATCATTTGCCAAGGATCAAAGTTTGTTCTTTAAAGAATTTGCAGCGTCAATGGTTAGGTTTGGAAATGTTGGGATTATTGAAAATGGAGAAGTTAGACTCAAATGCCGGGTAGTGAACTGAGAGACTGACTCTGGCATTAATTTTTCGTAGCATTAAATGTTTATGCCGTAATTGTATCCTCTGTTTCATTAACGAGTTTGAATAAAGAACAAGCCTATATATTGGTCAGAGATTAGCTGATGCAGTATTCTACTGGAGACTAAATAATGAAAATAAAGCTGGTCGAGAAAATGTAGAAGAAGCTAGTAGCGAGAAATGACGTCTTACCAGCCAAAGTAAGACACTTGCAAAGTTAGCTTGATTTATAACAGCAAGGGCCTTCTTCACGCAAAGACTACATCTGAACGGATTACATATCTAATGCCTTTTGCAACATTGCGGGCTTCATGTAGCATGCACTTATCACCATGAATGTGTAGAAGAGCCATACCTTCTGTAGCAGCTTCCTAGGCAATTCAATTACAGAAAAAGTAACATATTCAGCCAACATGTATGGACGAATGAAGATTCAAATGACAACATGAACTTGTGCAAGTGTTAGAATAAGACTCGAAGGAGATACTTCAGCCACAACTCCATTCCTAGAGCCATAGAATACTGTCTCTCCTCCTAGAGGCTCCAAGGAAGAATCCTTTGCATCAGTTTTAGATTTAGCATTCGAAATGCCACTTAAATATATTAAGAGAGTGTAATGGGTACGCTTCCCATCCCCAAGGTTGATACTTTCAATGATGTCTTCCAAATCGCTGGCCAACCTTGTACCTGCAGATGTAAATACCGTCAACAAAGCAACAGATTTTACCAGTTCCTTTATTATGTCAGCAGATTACTCAAAGAAGGATAAACATCGGCAATCGAGATACATCCAGATCAAAAACTCAAAACAACATCAACTTAATCTCACTACCTTAGTTTAAATCCAGCTAGGGATATCAAAGTCATGATTTACAGATCTTAGGACTTAATTAATATGATTATATATATATGTTGGCATTTAATGATTGTCTGCATTACAAATAAATATCTACTAATACAGAAACCACATTTGGCTATGAAAATAATGGTCGCTAAAAGTCCCAAAATTGTCTCTAATAGTTATTAACAATGATTTATATTCGTCCTCAAAAACGTCATCAAATCTCCATAGTTGAAAACTATAGGCGACATTTTTCATTAATCGTTACTAATAGTTTTTTTCTACAAGTGAAAATCTATTAATGACATTTTTTAAATCGTTGCTAATGCCTTTTAACTACGTTTAGTGTTTATAGCTGAAAATTATTAGCTAAGTTTTAATAAACGGGGCTAAAAGTTTCTAGCTATATTTCAAAAAATGTAGCTAAATATTTTTAGTTACATTTTCAGAAAGGTAGTCAAAGATTTTTAGCTACGCTTCTAAAACGTAGTCAAAACGTTTTCCCTACGTTTTTTAAAACGTAACCAAATGTTTTTAACTATGTTTTGTAAAACGTAGTCAAATTTTTAATATACATTTTAATAAAATGTTATACCATGTTAATTATTTGTGATATTTTTAATTAATATTATTGCATATAATATTTAGAATTTTTGTTGTTAATTTATTATACAAAATAATTGTTAACTTGAAACAGTGTATATAAAAAGTAAAATATCATTAAATTATACCAACAAAAAAATATTTTTCGTATACAATATTTTAATTATGACCTTAACAATTCTTATAGACAAAATAATAAATACAGAGATCAGTTTACAAATTATAAATGTTGAGATTACAAAAAAAAATTACAACGTAACTAGGATAAGTAGTTAGGTTTCTCCAACTCGATTAGAGCAACTTCATACCTTAGTCATCATATACGAAAGATAAGCCATGAGAATCATGAAAGCAACTTCATGATCAGTAGAGTGCCTGAAATTATGCATAATTAAGCTAGTTTGATTTCAATTAGGAAAAAAAATAGCCATCATATCTAAAAGATAAGCCATCATATAATCAGGGTGGATAATAACAAAGCAAATAATGTTACGAATCTAAATTAAGCAAAGAAGTTTTATTAGGCTTAAATAGTTGAAAAACCTTGCTCACATTCTACTTTTCATAAAAATGCCAACGCCAGTTTGTATGCTACGCCAATTATTAATACATGTTCTTTTCCTTTCTTGATTCAACTTCTTATTACCATAAACAAAAAACAAGGAAGCATATTCATAAGAATTGCAATAAAGAAGTCAATTTTCGTGCACTAGAAAAATAAGCTTAATTTTGACAAAAAACCATACATGAGATCATAATGCAAACAAGGATGTGATGTGATTAAGTCTATCACTGAGGATTACTCCTTTATGAATGTAAGGAAGACTATTTAGATTGAAAATAAACTTTTAACGAAATAACTATCATAGTTGAACAAAACTAGACTGTCTGCTGATGCAATGTATCAAGCATTGAAGTAATTACCAAACCAGTCATCAAGGTTTAGAGGGGTATATCTGCTACTTGGAGATTTGTTCTTGCAGGTTCTAAATGGAAGGTGAGAAGTGGAAAAACTATTAAGTTCTGGCTTGACGATTGGGTGGATAGTTGGAGCCCTCTCTTTCATTTCACCAAAATGCAAGTACTAGAAGGGATGTTGTATGCAAAAGTACAGGATTATATGGATAAGCATGGAGGATGGAGCTGGGACAAGTTTCAACATTTTCTCCCTTCGTCTATTTGTATGACTATAGTGGGGATCATGGCATCACGTCCTGAATATGGGGAGGATCGTGTGCTATGGGGTCCAGCTCAAAATGGTTTTTACTACTTCATCCGTGTACAATCTCATTAAGGAAGTTGGATTGCAAGATCGATGTAGGGTTTGGAAAGTGATATGGAAGTGGCCTGGTCCTCAGAGAATTAAATCTTATTTATGGTTGGTAGCTAAAGGAAAGCTATTGACAAATCAACAAAGAGTTATTCGCCACCTCTCTGTAAATAACAGATGCTACTTTTGTGGAAATATAGAGATGGTATTGCATGTAATGCGGGATTGTCCACGAGTGCAAACATTCTGGTCCCAATTCCCTTATGAGGTAATCAACACCGATTTCTTTAGCAAAGGTATTGATTTATGGATGTTGACTAATCTTCAAAAACATAACACGGTGATGAACTTTGATTGGTTTATTATTTATGGAGTATCTTGTTGGTTCTTATGACATTGGCGAAACAAATGCATCTTTGAGAGTAATTTCCTTTGGCCAAATGTAAGCGTGGCTATTGTGATTGACTATGTGGAGTGGATAGCGAAGGCAATTTTAATAGCTAATCGAATCACATATGATCAGGAGGCATTGTTCACAAGACAAGTTGTCTGGTCAAAGTCAAAAGAGGGTTGGGTTCAGTTAAACTCAGATGGTGCATCCAAGTTTTCTACTCATCATGCCACCATAGGAGGCCTACTCCGTGATTGCTCAGGGAACTGGTTAGGTAGATTTGTTCATAACATCGGATTGTGCTCGTCGTTGGATGCAGAATTTTGGGGAGTTCATACAGGTTTATCCTTGGTTTGGAACCTCAGGTATCGAAAGGTAGAATTAGAAGTTGATTCTCTGGAGGTAATTAACATTGTGTCTTCCTCGGTACACATAAATGGCCAAGGAAATCCCTTAGTTATGGCTATTCGAGAAATATTGGCGAGGCATTGGGAGATTAGTTTCAAGCATGTTCTCAAAAAAGGTAACTGTTGTGCTGATCGATTAGCTACAATTGCCGTGTCTTTTAGTACTGGTATTACTGTTTTATATTCACCACCTATTGAGGTTATGGATATCCTACTCAAGGATATGTCAGGGATTACATTCCCTAGAATAAGTGTGTAGTTCACTGGTTTTTACTTGTTCTTTTATCCCTTGTAACCAAAAAAAAGAGGATAAACTACAAGTTTCATCTTTTCACAAACAAAATTAGATCATCTGAGCAATTGACAGACCTATGAAACCTAAAGCTACCACTAACATCTCTAACCTAAAGTTAAAGCCTTCTATAACACCTCTCTAAGGACATCTAACAGGTTACTAGATTTAACCAACAATGGCCAAAAGAAGATAAACATTACTAAAATTTGAGCAGAAACATAGTTGTTTTGTTTTAGGTATTAGAGCTTGATCGAGGGTGATTTTGACTTTGGTCCAATAGAGGCCCAAGCCCCTTTTCTTGTCAAGTACGCTTCGCGTTTTCTTATCTTTTTCCCATCCTAGGAGTAGCACAAAACAAAAAGATTCAACCTCAAGGGTACCTGGCAGCGAATTGTGTATGAAAAGATCCCACAAATCTTTTTTACTTGTGGAAGAGTTGAACATAATCAGATAGCTTGTCCATTCAAGCCCCCACAACTGGATGTGACGATTACAGGGTTGGCGAGTATGGAAGAATCGCCTACGGATGCATGTTCAGAGAAAAGTCTCTGTGGCCCATGGATGCATGTTCCGAGAAGGGAGTGACGAGGTATTCGTAAGAATACGGACGTGGAAAAGAAGCGTGATGGTCAAGGCAAGGAAACTGGGACACAGCTTGTGAATAAATCGGGGGGTTTAGGTCTCAGTTTCAGGTTTTGCGGTTGGAAGATGTTGATGGGAACCAGGAGAAAGGTATGTCGGGTGTTGGACATGGGGAGGTGGCTCATGTAGCCATGATGAGAAATGCAAGTACTAGGGGTGCACCAATACCAAGTGTCGTGAAGGAAAAGGATCCTATGGTATGTGATGCGGGTTCCGAGAGCATGATCCTATAGTTGGTTTCGTTGCCACTGAATGATAAGGGAAAGTTGCCTGATGTAGGACCTGTGGATATTTCTGTAGTGGAAAATCCTGTCCTGATGAAATCCAGACTTTCGGTATTTCAGTTTACTCAATAACCAGTAGCTGTGCTACAGGTTGACACTAAAAAGTCGCAACAGTTTTCAGTGATGTTATCACAGGCTGGTCGTCATCAGTTGAGGGGAAAGGGTGTATTCTCGGCCACAAATGAACTAGCAAACTTAGCTATCCATGTGGAATAGAGGATGGAACAGGGTTCTTCTGTTAAAAGGTCTAGACCTAATCATAATATTACTTCTGTAATGGAGATTTTAACTTTGGATGCCCTACAACAGGAATCTGGAGCTGGCGTGGATGCTACCAAGACTCCCAAGTGGATGGTAACCCGGACATGGTCATGGGTTTTGAACCTTCTTTGTAAAGTTGTTGAATTATTCTTATTATCCTTGACGTTTTTTATAACGATTATCTCTTGGAATTGTCAAGGACCTACTAGCTCTATATTTTGAGTTACTTTTAAGGAGTCGGTTAGGGTACATTGCCCTTCCATTGTGGTGGTACTAGAACCTCGCATCGGTGGTGATCACGCTTAGTGTGTTATTCGTTCTTTGGGTTGGTCTTAATTTTTCTGTGAGGAAGCCCAAGGTTTTTCTGGAGGTATTTAGGTATTGTGGCGAGCTGAATGTATCACAGTTTAGATCCTACAGTCTACTAGAGAGTAGGTACATTTTTATTGGGAACAAGCGGATTCCTCGGGTGAGTGCACTGATTTGTATGCTAGCCCTTCGCCTGCTAACCGTGGTCCTTTGTGGTCGGCATTGAGTGATTTTTCTCGAGCTATCACGTTCCCGTGGGTTGTTCTTAGGATTTTAACTGCTTCTTATCTCCAGAAGATCGACAAGGTGGAGCTTTATCCAGAGCTTTTCGACCTTTGGAGTTGTGTCAGGTGGTGGATGAATGTGGTCTTCTCGATCTTGGATTTATTGGTTGTCGATTTACGTGGTTCCGAGGCTCCTTGAGGGAGAGGCTGGATAGAGCATTGTATAATTTGCTTTGGCTACCGCAGTATCCGAATTCAGAGATTCGGCACCTAGCTTGTATTAAGTTAGACCATAGACCGGTTTTGTTACGATGGCATAATAGGTTGACAGGCCCTGCTAGTATAAGATCTTTTCATTTCCAAGCAGCATGGCTTATCCACCCGGGGTTTCCCTTTTTTTTAAGCAACAGTGGAAGGCAGGGAGGAGTTGGTCTAATGCTTATACCTGATTTAGTTCTGGTATTCACGATTGGAACAAACACATTTTCGGGAATATCTTGCACCACAAGAAACATTTGATGAATCGACTACAGGGATTGGAGAGAATTTTGGAAGCACGGTGGTCACATTTTATGGCTAGTGTGCACTTGTAAGTTCAGAAGGAAATTGAGATGGTTTTGGCTTAGGAGGAATTGCTATGATTTCAGAAGTCAAGAATCAATTGGACAAATTTGGGTGATCGGAATACCCATTTTTTCACCTATCAACACTTACTAGGAGGCGTGCTAATCACATTTGAGCTCTCCAGGTGAGTAGTTCGACCGGATTTGCACAATTCAGGCCGATAAGTTTATGTAATATTATTTATAAGATCATTACTTAACTTTTGGCTAATCATATAAAACTGATTATGACGAGAATTGTCTTTCAGACCAGTTTTATGCCTAGTAGACAGATTGTAGACAATATCATCATGGTTCAGGAGGTTGTACACTCCATGCATCGTAAGATGGGAAAGATGGGGTGGATGCTTATCAAATTGGATTTAGAGAAGGCTTATGACCGACTTAACTGGGAGTTTATTGAAGAGACACTTCAACTTGCAGGCTTTCATCATGAGTTTATTTCTTGCATCAGACAGTGCACACGCACAGCTTCTATGCGAGTTCTACTGAATGGGACTCCTACACATAGTTTATCCCCTTCTCGTGGTGTGTGACAGGGGGATTCTTTGTCCCCATATTTGTTTGTCTTGTGCATGGAATGGTTAACCCACATTATCCTAGATGCTGTATATGGGAAGGAGTGGAAACCTATTCGGCTTGGTAGACAGGGACCGCGATTATCTCATATGTTTTTTGTTGATGATATTTTGTTGTTTGCAGAAGCATCGATGCAACAAGCCATGATTGTTAAAAACTGTTTAGATCGATTATACGTCAGTTCTGGGCAAAAGGTGAGTAGTCAAAAATCTACTGTTTTTTCTCAGCTAATGTCTCTGCTTCGTTGCAAGGTAGTGTCAATGAGTATTTGGGATTTGGGAGAACCTCTGCAGTTGGTAAATATTTGGGGACACCAATTATTCAGGGTCGGGCATCGAGCGATATTATATGGGAATTCTTGAAAAGGTTTGAAATAAGTTATTAGGATGGAAGGCTCAATCCCTTTCCTTTGTAGGACGTACTACCTTGACATGCTTGGTTTTGTCAGCTATTCCGATTTACTCCATGCAGACATGTGAGCTTCTGTGGAATATTACATAGGATGTGGATCATATTAATTGAAACTTTCTTTGAGGATCCACTGACGATCTTCGTTCTATACATGCAATCGGTTGGTACACTCTCTGTAAGGCAAAGCGGGATGGTGGCTTAGGTATTAAACCAACAGCTTTAAAAAATAAAGCTTTGTTGCTCAAGTTAGGGTGGAGGTTTCTTACTGAGGATAATAGCTTGTGGCGACGAGTATTATAAGCTAAATATGGATGGACGGGTTCTTAGTTATAGGTGCCAGTTGTTTCGCAGAGTTGCTCTCCTACTTGGCGTGCATTGTGTAGAATTTGGCCTACTTTAATCAGAGGGTGTCGTTGGGTGCTTGGTAATGGAGCTCATGTGGCTTTTTGGGATGATCCATGGTTGGAGGATTTTGGGCCCTTACAAACACATGCAATATGTGATATTCCTCTGGAAGTAGCTTCTCGACAGGTATGTGATTATGTTATTGATCTAGGTGGGTGGAATTTTGTCGAGATCGGCCAGTTGTTACCGTCTTTTATAGTGTCGAGGTTGGCTCTTGTGTCTCCTCATTGCTCTGGGAATGATAACGATAAGGTTGCATGGTCCTTATGGCCTACTGGTCTTTTTACAATGCCTACTGCCTATGAATTACTTAATGATGAAGGGGAGAGTGATTCCAGCCGATTATGGCAGCTGATTTGGAAGTGGACTGGTCCAAAGAGAGTGCGGTCTTTTTTGTGGCTTGTTGGCCATGAACGATTAGTAACCAAGGTATTTTACTGTAGATGGAATATTACTACGAATCCAGGGTGTCGTCGGTGCACTTCTGTAGACGAGAATACACTGCATGTCCTACATGATTTCCCATTTGCTAGGACTGTTTGGGATCGATTGGTCCCTACTAGTGAACAGATTGGATTTCATCAATTTCCATTATATGATTAGCTCCTTTCTAATCTTCAAAAACACCAGGATTTTTACTCTGGGTTTTCATGGTCGAAGTTGTTTGGTGTGGTTACGTGGTTGCTTTAGAGGTGGCGTAACTTACTTGTTTTTCAAGATGGGGTGGATATTCCTAGGGATCCTGTTTCGGTGGTATTTGCATATGCCCGGCAATTTTGGCATGCTCATCAGGTTTCTAAATTTGTCAATCCCATTATAGGTCGTCAGGAACATAGATGGGTCAGATGGATACCTCCTGTTGGGGGGTGGATGAAACTGAATTGTGATGGTACCCAAAATCCTATTTCGGGGATGGCAGGCGTAGGGGGTCTCCTTCGTGACTTTAGGGGTGTTTGGCATGGTGGATTTTCATACAATATTGGTCAAGCTTCTTGCCTTGAGGCTGAGCTTCGTGGGGTATAGCAAGGACTTCGATATACTGCTCAAATGGGAGTTCGTTATTTACATGTGGAGACAGATTCGTGGGAAGTTTGGAATCTGTTATCGTCTGGTTAGTGTTCTCAGGGTGCTTGACCAATTATGCAGAGTGTCTACTATTAATACATAATTTTTTTGATGTTCACGTTGAACATGTTTTTCGAGAGGCTAATACTACTGCTGATTATCGTGTCCGATTGAGTGTTCACCACAATTATGGAACATGTTTCTATCTTCGACCACCTCTTGGCCTTGTTTCAATTTTACGGTTTGATGCTTTTTTTTCTTGTTCCTCATAGGCTCATATGCCTGATGTACGCTGAAGTTTACTTTATTTGATTTATCTCTATTTCACCCAAAAAAAAGAGGGATTAGCATTATTGCGGAGAATAATTTTGCATCTCCAACAACAATCAACTCACCAAATGCATAGGCGACTAACACCACGGTCAAAGGGAGAAACACAAAAATTACAGTCTAAACTGTATGAGAACATGCTCAACCTGTTAATAAAAGAAAAGTATTAAACGAAATAACCATCATGATATGCTAAGAATGTATACGATTTTGTTTCCTATATAACTAGGTTAAGTTTGCTTTATTTGAATCCACAAGAAATTTTAAGTAAAAAAATACTACAAAGCAACAACACTAGACTGGTTCTTGTTTTATAACGATTAGGTTGGTACTAAGACCACTACATTAGCATCGTCAAGGGGCATCTAAAAATTTAACAAAGAATATGACAATGCTTTAAACTTGATGTATTCCCATAGTTAGTGAAAACTGCAGGAGTGTAGTTGTTTCGTAAAAATCTTCGATTTATTACAATTATTTCTAGCATAATCAAAAATTAGAAAAATTAAACGCATAAATATAAATCAACACCGAAATTTGGTAATTCAATTTGTCACACTTTGCCTACATCTACGGGCCCTCGCCCAGCTTAATTATTTCACTAAAGACAATAGTTTTATATAAGGCTTTACTAAGTCAACACCACTCAACCCTTGATACTATCCATCGTCCTCTCAACCTGTGAAAGAATTTCACATCTAATAGTACGACCGCCTCGTACTAACCTTAATAAAGGATTTTTTTAAAACAATGTTCAATGAAAATGAAATAAAATAAACAACTCAAGTGATTAAATAAAATTAAATATAAACGAAAACACTTGAGATAAAAAGTAACTTCCTTAAATATGTTCATCAATGAAAGAATGAGAAGTTGTCAACCAAGAAATTTGCTATGAATCTTCGATATAGTCACTAAAATATCCCACACACAGCAATTACAAAATATCTCAAATCAACAAACGTTTCATCTCCGAAACATTAACCAAATAGAGTTGCAACAACCAAGACAACTACGGAAGTTTCTTCTGGAATTTTTGTACACCAACACCAAAAAAGACAACCATAAAATCATCAAGACTGTTGAAATTTTTTCACACAAAAACCACTATTGATGACAACGAGTAGCCCAACAAAATCATAAAAACACCATAAAAAGCTAGTTGCCAAAAGCTCACGAATTTACCAAGCTGAACCATACAAAGACAAAAACAAGAACACAACTGCAGTAAAACTTCATCAACGACAACCAACCAACAAAGACACACGGATATCAAAGCATCTCAGTGCAGTATGTCACCTTCAGCCTGCTCACTTGAAACTCTAATAAAGACAACAACATAAAGATCGACACATCATTCCTTCCATGTACTTTTTAATCATCAAAACAAAAGACCCACAACCTCACCTCGCACACCACCTGAAACCAAATAAAAACGGCGCAAGGAGGGAGTCACTCATACCCATCACAAAATCTGCAGCTCACTAAATCTGTCTTTCAGCCCACGACAACATCATACACACATACTATTATTCCAGATGAGGGGTCACTTACACATAGTCTAAAATAATAGTTCACACACACAACCGCACTGCTTTAGCTCGCTTACAATTTTCTACACTCACCTACAACGTTATCAGTCCATGCACCTATGATGAACTCACACCAAGTCACACACGCAAGCCTCCCTCACTTCAGCAATTTTACCACATCTATACATCCATCAACGTAATCCTCACAAGAGTTCTCTAGAATTTTTCAAGATAGCAAATTTTATTCTATCTCACTTTGATTTGAATTTTAAGCTCATCAACATCATCTTAGATGTCCAATTTTTGAAAAATGTCAAAACCAAATAATAAGATATATACCATATATCTTAACAATCTCCCCCTTTTTCGTATTGTTTGTCATAAATATGAAACTCCCCTTAAATAAAATAATTGGACGTCCATCAAGTTCTTCAAGTTCAAGAAACATCCAAAGAAACAATAATGAACAATTATCTAATAATCTAAATTTCTCTCATTGGGACAAAAAAATGCCAAAAAGTAAGACTGATAGTTACGAAGATACTTTAAAATCTCCCTCTGAATTGAACAATTACCAAAAACAATATGATGTCTCCCCTTTGTCAAAACAAGAACGCCTTTAATGCAATCAATCTCAAACAAAAAAGAATCATAAAAATCAGTAGTAGGTGTAATAAAAGAATCATAAGCACGTAGTGCAATAGCAAAAAGCTAAAATGATAATTTACTACCAGTTACTACATATGCCAACATATCATTGCTCACTTCGATTTCATCTTCATAAGACCGATCAAATTTATAAACCCCATCATTAAACATAGCCTCATGTACACATCAATCAACTAAACCTTAGAAAACCCATAAATAAAAACTCAGAAAGTCTAAATGAAAACTCCTTCGAACCTCTTTTTTGTTTTTTTTGTTTTAGTAAATAACATCAAACTATATTTCAAAAATGTAAAGCACACAGTCCATGTATCCTCAATGAAATTCAAACTTGGGCTTATTTTTCGTCACATTATCTCGGTCATCAACTATCTGATTGATTTCTTCATCTGAAGCAAGTGACTTACCCTCAGTCTAAACAGTTTCCTCAAAAACAGCAACTAATTGTGAATCTGGACAATTTCTTATTTTTCCTCTACTACTTCTTTATGTTTATAGTTGACCCTTTCTAACCCAAGTATGTTTTAGTAACATAGGTTGCTATTGGAAATTTAATGGAGAGTGTATGGTTTTTTGGTTTTGTCCCCTTTGAAACGTCATTTGTAACAACTTGTAACATTTCGGTCTTATGTGTCCGATAACTCCACAAAATGACATGTAGGTATGAACCTCTGATTTTTCTTTGAGATTTCTCCTTATACATATCTTGTCACACTAATTTTCTCATCATTCGACTTAGAATGTTCACCTTTATAACCAATGCCTTGAAGGTCTCCTTTAGTCTTACCAATTTTCAATAACTTTCCTAGCTTTTCGGTACCTCCATTTAACATTCTTATTCCCTTTTCCGTACTAAACAGCTTCAACTTTGTTTTATTGAGCTCATCTATTGAAGATAACAACTTCTTCTCAAGGTCTTGAATGGTGTTCTTCATGGTAGAGTTTTCCTCCTTCAACTTCTCATTTTTTTACATATTTGGACCCATTTAGCATACATTAACTCATGGGCTTCATAAATATCTTCCCTTTTATCATTTGAAGTACTATCTCATTGTCATATTCTGAGATTGAGCTTTAAGCTGATTCATTTGTGTTTTTCCTAGAATTTTCTGATTTACTCACATTTTCATCATTGGTTACTTCCTTCTTGGTTGCTATTAAGCGAGCAATTGGACTTTTGTTGTATAAATTAACTAACGCAGTATTATTCGCAGCTTCTTCTTCCCTACTATACTCATTTTCGGATTCATTCTCACTCCAAGTGCTTGTATAGGACTTTCCTTTTCTCTTTTTCAAGGTGTTAGCACATTCCACTTGCACATGTTCAAATTCTTGACACTCATGATATTGACTTTTCTTTCACCTTTTTCAGTTTTCCCTTGTTGTTTGAAATTACTATTTGATAAGCTCTCACTGTTTTGCCTAAAATCGGATCTATCCTTCTTCACTTTCTTTAACCACTTACTGAAATTTCTTGTCAATAATTCCATATCCTCATTCTTATCGGATTCATCTTTGAAATCATTCACGACTTTACCAATCTCGACTTGCAATGCTAATCCTTTGCTTTTTTCTCAATTATCTCTTTACAAATTCATCTCAAAGTTGGTAAGAATCCCAATTACCTTATCCAAATACAATTCAGTGATATCATGGGCTTCTTCGATGGTCGCAATTTTTGGTATGAACTTCGAAGGCAACGATCTCAATGTCTTCTTAACCAGTTTCAGGTTAGAGTACTTCTTCCTGAATTGATGTGCTTGGTTTGTTATGTCACGCAATTTCTCATGGAAGTCTCCAATGGTTTCACTCACATCCATCTTTAGCTCTTCAAATCTCATAGCCAACATCTGAAGTTTTGAGGCTTTCACAGATTTTGATCCTTCATGTATAGTTTGTAAAGTGTCCCACGCTTCTTTCGTCGATTCACAAGCTGATATCATAGCAAAGCCACCTTCATCGACTGCATTAAAGATAGCGTGCAAGGCTTGAGAATTTCCAAGCGTTCTCTCTTCTTCATCCCTTATCCACTTAGATGCATCTTTAAGCACTGAGTGGAATCACTTTATTTTGTTTATAATGATACTTTTTTATCTTACGACTTACAGTTTCTTAGTGGAATTAATTTGGAACTGGTGTTCCAGAATAACAAAGGTTTGTAATTCAAATTCTAAGTCGATGTGTAAGTGTAACAAGTTGCGAAAGGAGCTAAAGCATATTTGAATTCATCCATTATAAGAAAAAGAATAGATTGAAGCACAAGAGATTGAATGACTTGGTTTTTGTTTATTACAATTTAAAGCTTTGGGAAATGGTATGTTATTATAATTATTAATTTAGATATAATTTCTTATAATTTTTTAATAATTAAATTTTATTATTTTCTAGGACTCTTAATAAAACAAGTAGTTTAGTAGATCTAATTTACATTGATAATATCGATCTTTTAGTGGATTGGATTTATGAGGAATTGGGTTTGGTAGATGTGAGTGACTTGAAAGATAATCTTAGATGAGAAAGCATTAATATGTCATTTGATGCATTAAATTTGAATGATAATGATGATAAGGCTTCTCTCAATGATGAAGATTTTGTACCAAATGATACTTAAGATCAGTGCAGTTATGACGGGTATCCTCCCGTAGATGATTAAATGAAGTCCTAAGTTTTTGTTTCTTCTCTTCTTTTAACTTTACTTGTATTTGAGTATATGTTAAATTCTATATATGCAATATAATTGTAAATATTTTTATTTCAGGTTTCACTTCTACTTAGTTATTTCCCCATCTTAAAGTCTTGCTGTAAATTGTAATAGTTACAGAGTCAGAGATATTTATTATTCTTTTTATTTGATGTTTTGATGAAATTATTATTTATTATATGTTGAAATTTTAATATTTTAAATACTTTATATTGTTCTTAATTTTATATTTGTATGATGATTATCTTTTTTCATATTAATTGTGGTTTTTATTTATATGTGAAATATCTGAAAATTAATGTTAATAAAAATAAATAAATTGTTGCTATTTTAAAATTTTATTATTATAATTTTTGGAGACAAGGTTGATGTAAAATTATAAAGTATACAATACAATATACTAATGGACTATTTTACAATTTTGAAAAAATTCAGGGACTATTTTAAAATTTTTAAAAATTGCCCAAAACAGTATCCGGTATTGATCGATATCGATACAGTACCGTACCAGAACTTAATCCAGTACCAGGGTTAAGACGATATTTATAACATTGATATTCATAAATTAAAATAAATCAATTAAATTTTATCAAAAAATTTAAGGGTAAGGATAATTTTTTAATCTTTTTTAAATTCTTCAATTTTGTTCAATTTTTAACTCACGATCTAATACATATTGAACCTTTTAAACTTTAAACTTTTTGTCTTATCGATTTAACTTTTGGTAAAGTTTTGAAAACATTAGAAAAAATTAATTTGCACAAATCGGATTTGTTGGCAAACATATTGAGAGATAATTTAATTTTAGATATGTAGTTGATAAGCAAGAATTGGTTTTTTAATTACACAAGGTCTAATTTCATTTAAAGAAGATATTTTTTTGAACGAATCTTTTATATAAATTAGGTTGTATCTGAGATAAAATATCAAAAACTTGTATTTGAGAGAAAATGTTCAAATATGTTTAAAACTTTTAATTTTCATTTATTTAAATTTGATCAGGATCAATCGTAATTTGTAAAATTGGTATTTGAACTCATTTTCGAAATTTATATTACTAATCTATACATAGGCCATAAAATTCAAATATAGTTATAAATATTTAATTTTAGGATTAATTGGAAAATTAAGGGAATATATGAGATATCTCACTTTTGATAAAAAGATTATAACATGATCATAGGATTATACAATATTTATTAGAAATTCTCTCATTAATATGCAATATAAATAAGTTCAGTCGTTTTATATTAATAATAATTACATTTTTTAGTGAAAACTGAGTCGAATTTTGATGATAAATGTTGGAATTTCAACTTTATATTTTAGGAATTAATTTGTCTTATTAAAAACTATAGTATCAAACCAGGAAGCCTACATAAGAATAAGGGCTTTGTAGCTAAATTTTGGAGAGTACGAAAGGAATTAAGTACTCAAAGTTATCACCAACCTTGCATTGACTAACTTTGACAGGCATAAGCGATCAATAGACCAAATATTAATTTTTTAAAAAGAACATTTTAAATCTCAAGTTTACGGTATAATATAGAACAGAAACTAAATATTCGAAACGTTTAAATTGAACTTTAATATTTTCAAAATATTAAAAACAGGTCTTAAATAAATGAAACGGCAAGTAAAATATGTTGTTTGAAATATATAATAGTAGATCTCATTGATACCGTAACAAGTGAGATTTACTTTGTGAAATATATAACAACGAGTCTCAATATTAATATGACATTTTACTGATGATGAGTTAATTTCGTAAATTTTTTTGTTCATTTAAAATTTCTTTTGAATGTTTTGAAAACGTTAAAGTTTAATTTATATATTTAAAAACGTTAAGTTTAAGTTGTATTATATTGTAAACGTCTTTCGGTACAGCTTGTTCTCAACTTTGCTGATAATGGATGGTTTGAGTTTTCTAGTGGCCAAATGTCAATTACATCTTAACCTTTTTTAAGGTTTAAATAAGTCTTTAATTGCATTTAATTTTAACAATTGAATTGTTAATTTCATCTAAAGAATCTAAATATAGCGAATAATGAGCTAAAAGTACTTCGAACCATGTTCGAACATGTCTTAAAAGTTCGAAAAATAAAATTTTGAACTTAAACCCGATTTGAATCAAGGTCAAAACCTATCTTATTTATTAAATTTGAGTCAAACTCAAAATATTTTAATTTGCTTACTTTAAATATTAACCAAACTTTCGAGATACACTTCAATATGTCATAAAAGATCTAAGTCGTAATTTTAATAATGGTATGGTATAAAGTCATTATCAAAGACAACTATAAGAACTTTCTTACAACACTTCTTTTTTTGACCTTTTTTCATGAATGATCAAACTTTTCAACGCATCTTTTAGCAATCTTCATGTTACAGAATCATGTCTGAAAATTACACCAACACCAACCATTTAATTTCTACTTTCTACACATCAAAGTAGCTTTCGATTGGTTCAAGGCCACCATCACTTTGGTACAAGTACTTCGTTCCCTTGTTCCCTTGTACGTCGTCCCTTTCCACGAGTAACTTCGAAGCAAATGACTTAATGTGCGAACAATTTATGGAAGTTGGTTTGATGGTTTCTCATATATATAGCTCCGTGTGTGTGAAAGTTCATATCAGGTTTCTTTCTTTCTGTAGCTATTAATCTTAAGCATAAACTAATGGCTGATTTTGTATCAAGAGTTCTTCTTATAGCAATTATCATCCTGCTTTCAGAATCAGAAGCCGCACTTGATGTTCATTATTATGATCAAACGTGTCCACAAGCTGAGAAACTCATCCTTGACACAGTTCGTAAAGCTTCCATGCATGACCCTAAAGTCCCTGCTCGTATCCTGAGAATGTTCTTCCATGACTGTTTCATAAGGGTATATATCATCTCCTCATGTGCTTTACCTCACTCCATTTATGAACAGAAGCTGGCTCGAGGAAATATATATATACATAATTGTATGTGCTCTTGTTTGGTTATCTGTTGTTACAGGGATGTGATGCATCGATTTTGTTGGATTCTACTCCCACTAACCAAGCAGAGAAAGATGGACCTCCTAACATTTCGGTGCGGTCATTCTATGTAATCGACAAAGCCAAAGCTAAGCTTGAAATGGCTTGCCCTCGCACAGTTTCTTGCTCTGATATAATAGCCATAGCAGCAAGGGACGTAGTGTCTATGGTAATGAACTATCACTAACTGATCTTTTCTTCATAGAACTTTCAAAGTCTTATATTGTCTGCTCTTATTGTCGTGCTTCTTTCAGTCTGGAGGACCGTACTGGAATGTATTGAAAGGAAGGAAAGATGGACGTGTGTCTAGAGCTAATGAAACCTTTAACTTACCAGGTCCAACGTTTAATGCATCGCAGCTTATTCAAAACTTTGGTAATAGAGGTTTAGGAGTTTGGGATTTGGTGGCTTTGTCAGGTGGACACACTCTTGGCTTCTCTCATTGTTCATCTTTTGAGGGTCGGCTGCGAAACTTCAGTTCACAGCATGACATAGATCCCAGTATGGATCCGTTGTTCGCTGAGAAGCTGAAGAGTAAGTGCCCGAAACCGAACAAAGATCGTAATGCAGGACAGTTCCTAGACTCGTCCTCCGCGACCTTTGACAATGTCTATTACAAGCAACTGACGGCAAGAAGAGGTACGTTCGGGTCTGATCAAACACTGTTTGATGATTGCAGGACAAAATGGATTGTTGAATCATTTTCCAAGGATCAAAGTTTGTTCTTTAAAAAATTCGCAGCCTCAATGGTTAGGCTTGGAAATGTTGGGATTATTGAAAATGGAGAAGTTAGACTCAAATGCCGGGTAGTGAACTGAGAAACTGACATTGGCATTAATTTTTTGTAAAAACCCGTAATTGCACCCTCTGTTTCATTATCGAGTTTGAATAAAGAACAAGCCCACGTAATGATCAGAGATTAGCTGATGTAGTATTCTACCAGAGACTAAACCAGTATATAATGAAAATAAAGCTGGTTAAGAAAATGTAGAAGAAGCTAATAGCGAGAAATGAGGTCGACCAGCCAAATTAAGACACTTGCAAAGTTGGCTTGATTTACAACAGTAAGGGCCTTCTTCAAGCAAAGACTACATCTGAACGGAGCACATATTTAATGCCTTTTGCAACATTTCGGGCTTCATGTAGCATACACTTATCACCATGAATGTGTAGAAGAGCCATACCTTCTGTAGGAGCCACCTAGTCAATTCAATTACAGAAAAAGTAACATATTCAGCTAACATGTATGGAAGAATTAAGATTCAAATGACAAAATGAATTTATGCAAGTGTTAGAATAAGACTAGGAGGAGATACTTCCGCCACAACTCCGTTCCTAGAGCCATAGAATACAGTCTCTCCTCCTACAAGAGGCTCCAAGGAAGAATCCTTTGCATCAGTTTTAGATTTAGCACTCGAAATGCCACTTAAATATATTAAGAGAGTATAATGGGTGCGCTTCCCATTCCCAAGGTTGATACTTTCATCGATATGTCTTCCAAATCGCTGGCCAACCTTGTACCTGCAGATGTAAATACCATCAACAAAGCAGCAGATTTTACCAGTTCCTTTATTATGTCAGCAGATTACTCTAAGAAGGATAAACTTCGGCAGTCGAGATACATCCGGATCAAAAACTCAACTCGACATCAACTTAATCTCACTACCTTAGTTCCAATCCAGCTGGGGATATCAAAGGCATGAGAGTCATATTCCTAGCTAAGCCAACTAGCATCAAGCTCATAATTGTTCAGTCTAAATAGAAATTGAGACTTAATAAAGCAGATGGCTCAGCTACCTCCTCTAGTCTTTTGAAACCAAAGTAAGAATGATTTGGTAACCAAACCTATAGAATCTGATGTTGGGATTCAAGCCCATCGCAACCTTCCCCCGAATCTTAATATCAGAAAATAATTTGTTGAGTCCAGCCTCCCACACTGCATTGGCTAGAACAGGATCATCAACAGCTATTCTGTCATTATCCCGATAAGCTTCCCCTTTTGTCGGTCCAAGACTTCCTTGATTAGCAAACCCCATAGCTTCTGCTATTTTAACAAATGCCTTTGATTCAGCAGGTGTTAAGAAATCCTGTACCTGAATACCTAGGAAAATTTAAAACCATAACAACTTACAATGAAAGAAGACAGTATAGGAAAGCTTTGTTTCACAAGGGTGGAAATGAGCTATTAAATACTTTAGATCTTTCTATTTCTTTCATAATCAAAACCTGGTTGACTTAAGGAGCTCAAAAGAAGCCGAACTAGATTAGAATAACAAAAGATACCTCTAAGTAGCCAAGAATCACTTCAAACTCCAAATTCAGCTATCATAATCATCACATTAACACAATCCAGGAGCAAACAATTGAAAAGGAGGACTAGGTTTGATTTAAAATCTTAAACATCGCGATAATTGGAAAGTACAACAAACAACGATAATTGGAGAACATACGTACAGTGAAAAGATCGTTATCTTTGAGACGAGTAAGTTGGAGATTCTTCTTGGGTTTAATGGGTGGCCAATTCGACTTTAAAGATGCTTTCTTTGAAGCATTTTCGTCTCTTCTTCTTCTGTCTCCCATCTTCCTCTTGCTTCTCGCTGGTTTTTCCGACTCTGCCATCGTGAAATCTGTCTCCGTCTTGAATCTAACAGATGTTTGGTTAAATTGGAGGCCCAAGCCCAATTGTTTCCTAAATTAGTTGAGTTTGTTTTGGGCCCATTTATTTATATTCTGTTAAGCTTAGCTATTTTTAGATTATATAAATAAATTATTAATTATATATAATATTTTATAAATACAAGAGGAGCCTGGGAAGACTTGTATAGAATCACAGTAATAGTCTTTTTGTAAAAAGCACCCTTTTCATATGGCATTCATACTCATGCCATAATCATGGAAAAATCATATTTTGTATTTTTACTCCAACATTTTTGTTAAATATCCATTGGAGTTATCATATCAAAAGAGACATATAAAAATAAAGAATTAATTAAAAAGATTTTAAACTTAACTCAAATTTATAATATTAACTTGAATTTTAAAAAAATAGCTAGAATATTCTAATTTTTAATAAAATAATTTGATATTGAGTTCTCCGTTAATGACCACATTAGATTAATGTTTTTACCATATAACTACTATATATTGTATTTATTTCATTTATACATTTTATTATTTAATAAAGGGTTAATTGTAAAAAAACTCAAACTTTCATCAATTTTTTAATTATAACCTGAACTTTAAAAAGTAGTAATAAAATGCTTAAATTTTAATTTTTTTTCAATTCTAGCCCAATTTTAAAAAAATAGCAATAAAATGTTCAAATTTTTAAATTTTTTCAATTTTAATCTGATGTTATCTGTTGTTTTTCCGATGTCCTCAACTATTTATTTTTTGTTTGTTCTTTTGACGACCCAAACTACTTTCACATTATAACATACTGCACTAGTAAGATCGTTAGGGTTACGTAATCTAATTTAGGTCATTTTTAAACTTAACGGAAATACTAACGTCAAACTAGAATTGAAAAAATTAAAAGTTTGAGTATTTTATTGCTACTTTTGAAGTTCAGATTAGAATTGAAAAATTGAAGAAAGTTTGGACATTTTATTGCTACTTTTTAAAGTTCAGGCTATAATTGAAAATTTGAAAAAAATTTGAGCTTTTTTATATAATTAATGCTTTAATAAATTAATATATCAATCAGTATAAAATAATTATGAAGCAAATTACAAGAAAGAGTATATATTATTTTAGGATTTTTTTTAACTTTTAATTTATTAAATAATAAAGTTTATATGTTCTACAAATATAATATGTGGTAATCACGAGGTAAAAACTATTAATCTGACATAGTTTGTCACGTTATTCATATTAATAGAAAAATTTAGCGTCAGTTATTTTTTGTTAATATTATAAAATTGGGTAAATTTTGATTTTTTTATAATTAATTTTAAAAAATTATACATAAGAAAACGAATCATAATTTATTGACCTAAGATTTTAAATTGAGATACATACGAGTTGACTTGAAGCTAATTCAATTTTTATCTCATCTCCAATTCAAACTCTCGGAACAATCTTTTATTTTCTTTTGCGTTCTACCGGGTGAAAGGACTTGACAAAAGCATGAGAGCAAAGGACGCTGCCATGGATGTCTCGTTTAAGAACTTACCTTTTGCTGTGGACTGAGAATAAAGATGAATGGCCAACACAATCATGCTCGTCGTATGCTCTTTGTATCTTACTAGGTTTATGTCTCTTTTCTTTAGATGCCAAGCGCTAATGATCAATCACTTGAAGTTATTTCTGTTCCTTTATGTCATTTCAGAGGCATCCGATAAAAATTGAATCATCCAACACTTATTCACATTCATTGGATGAGCATATTATGTAATGTCTTATCATCCAACTAGATTCAAAGAAGATAGAACCTTTTAAGAACACTAACTTAATTGGAATCAAGTTGGTGGATAATCGATTTGCATTTTCTCATCTTTGATATTGGTTAATGACGCTAATCATTTCGCATTATCTTTAATTTAAAAAAAGACACTAAAATTATCTCAAATAGCATTCAATTATTTACATAATGTTTTTTAAAAATTCACAAGTGATATAATCTCGTATTGAAAAGAGACATATGGATGAAACGAGTTATATGCAAAGATATAACTCATAATCGATTTTGAGCTAAAATATGATATTTTAATTGCCTGTTCACTTGAACTCAATTCAATCTTTTCTCTGTTAAATTCTTTAGTGACCCATGTTACTTATGAATTTGAGTCCAATAAAAAGAGCTTAAGATAATAGTTATTGAGTATTAAGGAGATGGACTCAAATAGGTCCAAAAATCTTTTCCTCTGTCTTTTAAAAATAACATGTAACAACAGACATGTAAGTAAGTTGTTCATATGTTTTAGAAAACTAGTAAGAGAGTTTCTGAGCCATTATGGAAACAGATTATAGAAGATAAGGTAGGGGGAATAAAATTTCATCAAGAACTTCAAACATCATGGATTCAGGTTTGCTTTACAGTGTTATTAATCGATCCATAAATTTCTTTAAATGGTATCAAAGCAAGGTGTTGCATTAATTGTTGTCTGCCATCATCAACTATTCGTTTCGTTTCTGGAATGATTGTTTTCTGTATTGTAATGACATTGCTTTCTTCATATACTACATCTTTAATTGCCACGAATCGAACTACCATAAACAAAAATACAGATATAGAAACGAACCACAAACTTCTGATAAAATACAGATATAGAAACGAACCGCAAACTTCTGATTTTGTTCTTATATTCCCATACATTTTCGAAATTATTTTTTGATGTTAACGATGATTTTATCGTTTTTTTGTGTTTTATTTTGTGTTGTTGGATGTTTAAACTTGGAAACGATGCAATCGTTACTACTTATGTTTACAGTTGTTGAAAAGAAACGAAAACTCAAACATGATGTCTTGATGATTTTGGCTTGAAATAATTCGAGTTTTCTGTTTCAATGTCTGTAACAGACATGTTTTTGTTGACTATAATGTTTGCAAGGGATGCTCATGGATTCAGGGTTTGGGATGGCTTTTGGTGTGGAGAGAACCCATTAACAAGAGCAACATAATAAAAAAACAAACAAACGAAGAAACCAAAATCGGCGCCTCACGCGCCCCATCTGACGCAGATGGGCTGGACAAACATTGGCGTGTGCTCTACATGCGTCAGATGGGCTGCCTTGTTTCTTTGGACTAAGACTTGTGTTTGATCTGTTTTTTTGGACTTTTGGGCCATCATAGGATCAAATTGGGTTATTAAATGATTTTGGCCTAACTTTGTGGATTTTAAATTTAGGTTATATTATGAAACCTTGATTATTAAGAAATTAAATTATGGACTTTGACCCTAAGTAAAACAATTTTGTATGGGTCATAATGGATTGTTTAATTCATAATTGATTTATTTTTCTATGCTTAATATAATTTTGAAAATCAGTGCTATATTATATGTTTTATTTGGTACTTTGAATATTTTATATTATGCAATGTTTGGAATTAAATTTTCTTATTATATGTTGAATGTGCTACATGACATAATGGTAATTTAGAATAATTTGCTAGTTGCCAAAGTGACTAAACTAATTAAATTAAAATTTTTCATATATGATAATTATCCAATTAAATATTTATTGCATGGAAAGCTTGTTAGTCACCAAAGTGGCCTAGCTTGAAAATATTAAACATTTAATTGTGAATGTTTCTATTGTTCATATTGATATGATACTATTAAAATGACATAAAGGTTGAATTAAACAATTGAGATTATTAATTATAACGCTAAGAGGTCACCTAAAAGTGGATCATTGCTTATAATCAACAACATTCAAGAGACTTATCGACCTACTTGGTGAATATGTTTGTATATCCAAAGATAACATGCATACTAGCTTGAGTATGACTGATTGGCTATCAAAGAGTGTATATATATGTTAACATCATCATGGATTGTGGATATGTGTTTAAGTATCACCCAAAGGTGGACTTAAATATATGTATTAAAGTTTGTTATTATCTAAATCTATTAATTCTACTCAAAGCATTAATGAGTGGGTTATATGTTGTATTTGCAGCATCTGTTAATTTGCTCACTTTAGGAAATAGCTTGATCAAGTTCAATGGTATGAATTATATAGATTGGTCTGAACAAATCTAGTTCCAACTGGGTGTAATGGATTTGAACTTGGCTATAGTTTCAAACGCAAGGCCTATAGCTATAACTGAGACTAGTTATAAAGCTGACAAGTCTTATATGAGGCTTGGGAATGGTATAAGAGGCTGAGCTTGAATTTGATGCGAATGACAATCGTAGAAGATGTGAAGCCATCAATGCCTAAGATAGATAATGCAAAGGAGTTTATGTTGAAACTTAAGGAATACTCCCAATCTAATATAGCTAACAAGTCTATAGTAGGACTTTAATAAGTGAGCTAGTGACCAAAAAGTTTAACTGGTCACAACCCATTCACGATCATTTAATTCTTATGTCAAACCTAACTACAAAGCTAAAATCTATGGGTATAGATGTGAGTGAGTCCTTTCTAGTACAGTTCATTATCAACTCACTTCCTCTAAAGTTTGGCCAGTTCTAAGTGAATTACAACACTATTAAAGAAAAATGGAACCTTTAAAAGATTAAGGCCATGTTGGTTCAGGAGGAAGGGAGATTAAAGAAAATGAAGGAGCACTCTATTCATCTTACATTTCATCTAGGAGCTACTAACAGCAAGAACAAACCAGGAAAGAAAGGCAAAGATAACGACAAAGCTCTCAGTAAAATTAATGAGGGCCAAATCCACAAAGATAAGAGGTGCTACTTTTGTAAGAAGCCTGGTCACTTCAAGAAAAATTGCCCTAAAAGAAAAGCTTGGTTGAAAAGAAAGGTACATACTATGTCTCAGTATGTTTTGAATTAAATCTTATTAAAGTGCCTAATAATACCCGGTGGTTTGATTCTGGTGCAACTACTATATGTCACATGTTAAACAGGGATTCATTTCAATTCAAATAATAAACAGAACTGAAAAGCTCTTATATATGGGGAACATAATGAAGGCACAGATAGAGGGCATTGGGACGTATAGATTGATCTTAGACACTGGGTGTTATCTGGATCTAGAAAAGTCTTTATGTTCTTGAATCTTTTAGGAATTTGGTTTTTATTGCAAAGTTGGATGATGTAGGATTTCAATTTAAGATTGGAAACAATGTTTTTTTATTATATAAACACAAATACTATTATAGTTATGGTACTTTAATTGATTGTTTATATCGTTTCAATTTTAATTTTGATTTTGTTGAATCTCTGTTTCATGTTGACCATATTATAGGTAGTAAATGTAGTGTACAAAATGAATGTTCTGGCTTTTGTGGCATAAAAGATTAGGTCATATATCAAAGGAAAGGATATAGAGAGGTTAGTGAAAAATGAAATCTTACCTCTATTGGATTTTGTTGACTGGGATATATGTGTGGATTGCATTAAAGGTAAGCAAAACAAACATGTATCAAAGCATCCATCCACAAGAAGTAAGGAATTACTTGAATTAATACAAATTGACATCTATGGTTCTTTCGATGTTCCTTCTTGGGGCGGCGAAAAATATTTCATAACCTTTATTAATGACTTCTCACGATATAGTTATATTTATCTGCTGTATGAAAAATCTCAGTCTGTGGACATCCGTATTCATTAATGAGGTAGAAAGGAAGTTAGATAGAAAAGTAAAGATAATGAAGTCTGATAGTGTAACATCCCGTTTCCAGAGAGCGGGTCGGACCAAAGAAACGGGTCCAAGTGTGGTAAATCAACACATCTCATGCTCATGCAGTAGTGAATAGTGAGTAATGTGCATATAAAAAATTTATTGTACGTGCATTCATGACAATTGTCCCGGTATAAGTGTGAAGGAAGTGTGATTCTTGAGAAATA
>JANIIA010000007.1:6458331-6483138 GCA_027478495.1 Erythroxylum alaternifolium | reverse complement strand
GTTCAGCCACAAAAGCAGACCGACACTGAAAAGAAAACGCAAACCCGCCAATAAAAACCCCATGAGCGTTTCGAAAAGCAATTTGCGATGTTTTTAAAACGTCACAGAATGTCAAAAAATATAGTAGAATACAATTCGCGACGTTTCAAAAAATAGCGCTAAATGTGGTATAGATAAAAGGGTTCTGCGACGTTTTATGTAAAACGTCACAAAAAATATTAACATTTCACGGCGTTTATAAAAATATTACTAAAAGATTGGCCTTTTTATGACATTTTAAAAAAAATAGTTACGTAATTAAGAATCTTTCCTTCGAGGAATTCAAATATTAATAGTTACGCAATAAAGAGGGAGAGGGGAGGGGGTTTTAAATTGTGAATTAAACATAATTTAAGCGGAATACGAAATTAAAAAAATAACTAATAGCCAAATAATGAGAATTTAATAATCAATAGGAATAAATCTTGATTTCTTCTCCTTCGTTATTGAATTTGCGTTGATCATTGGCATTAAAAATAATCAATTTATTGGTTAAGCATTCGATGTGGTAAATTTCTTTATCTATTTTTTTTCTTATGTTTAGTTAACCGAAACAAGTATTCAAATTAACCCTTGTTAATCGATAACCTGGATATAATTTCAGATTTAATTTATTAGTAGTTTTACGAATCAAGAAAATCAACGAACTAAACAACATATATACGATGTATATTTAGCTTAGACAACTATTTTTCCTAGAATTATGTCCCTAACATAGTAGACAAATGAATTCGAACCTTTTTAATCTAGTAATTGATTGAATAAAATTATAAACTAGTTGCACACTTAACTGAAAAATCACACAATCAAATAATAACCTAGAAAAAAATTAATACTTAGACTAATAAATCGATTCAAATAAAGATAAAAAATCTTACAATATTCAGAATTCAATAATTAAGATTATGTAAATTAAGAAATAAGAGTTTAGTTACTTAAAATCACAATATTATATACTCGGGTTAGGATATCAAAGTAATGATTTTCTTTTTCCCGAGTTCTACAATGTCATTACCATTTTCTTCAGTACGAATCAGTTCTTTGTATCTGTTCTGATCTAACCTAATATGCAAGGTAAGGAAAGCAGCAAAGAGATACTAGGTTGTACAATTTATTTTTTTTTTAGTACAAAGGAGTAAACAAAACTAAGGAAAGTCCTAATGCAGGGATCTGCGGTAAAACACGCCAGACTTGTCTTTCTGAACCAGTTCCATGGTCTCGGGGGCAGGTGTCTGGAGGACGTGGACTCCCGGTTGTGAATGGGATGCCAAATGTGCCAGGTTATCCGCACTCTGATTCCCCTCGCGATAGACATGTTGAATTTGGATCTCTCAATGCCGTCGCAGTATCGCCCTGATATCCTGCACCAAAGAAAACTCCTCGATTAGCTGAAAGGGGGAGGAAGAAAGAATGTTAATAACCTGGAGGGAGTCCACTTCTAGGATCACCCTGCGGAATCCGAGAGTCCAAGTCAAAGTGAGTCCCGTGTGGACTCCCCATAGTTCAGCTGTGGTGGGAGAACAGCTTCCAATGTTGTGTAGAAATTCGCCACACCATAAGCTATTGGAGTCCCGGATGAGGCCGCCCGCCGTGACACTATGAGTGCCCGAGTGCACCGCTCCATCAGTATTGACCTTCACCCAGCCCTCCTCCGGCGGAGTCCATTGGATCGTTCGTCCCAGTGGGGGCCCCTGAGAGGTACGCGCCCGTCCTGTGATAGCATGCCCCCTAACAATCCGGGTTGTACAATTTATTAACATAACATGAATGTCAAGACAGACTTAACCTTATCCACTTTTGTGGTTTCGTTCACTTTAAAAGGATTTATTATTTTCTAGAATTAAAATTTCAAAAAAGAATATTTATTTAGTTTTTGTTAAATACAGAAAATGTTATCTAACTAATTTTTGTATACTTGAAAATGTCTGGATAATTATTTTTTATCTGATTATGAAAACAAGTTATTAAACTAATTTTAAAAATTTTAGTAAAAGGTCGTTTTATTAACCTGTTGCTATCACAAGACCTTTTTAATGATTTTTTGGGATTGAGTAAACAAAGAATGTTTCAATTTTTATATGATTTAATAATTAATTTTTATTGTAATTAAATTAAAAATAATTCAAATTTTGACTTAGTAACTTTATTTTTAAAGTTAATATAAAATATTTTATTTTAGATATATAAATTATTTTAAAATATTTAAATACAAAATATTTCAATTTAATTGTTCTTTTTTTAATTATAAATTTAACCATATATCTCCAATATAACCCTAGTTGGTACACTATGAATTTCACAATGCTGCATTTATTTGTTTTCATTAGTTTCATGGTCCTGATCACTTATCTCCATTTTAGGTAGAATAAACTATATATCAAAATCAAATTGATAAGTATTTCTAATGTATTAAAAATCTGATCGGAAGTAAAACCAATAAGAATATAATTTTAAAGTTTAAAAGATACAATCGGTATTAGACTTTTATAAAACCGATTAAAGATTGAATAAAATTAAAAATTTTGAAATATGCTTAGAAAAGATTAAATTTACCTCTCTAAATATTTGAAATTTAATTAAACAAGAAGAATGTTGAATAAAAATTAATTAATTAATTTTAGTTTATAAGAATTTATTAATTTAAGAAAATCGAAAGAAAAAGCTTTTAAAAGAGGAAAATGATAATTGTATGCTTACGATTTTCAAAAACCTTAAATGAGAATTTATCGATTTTTTAAAAATCTGTCCGTAAGTTAAACTATTAAGATAAGAGGTTTAAGGTTTAAAAGTTTCAATTGATATTAAAAAAGATTATAAAATAAAAAATAATTGATTTATTTTAGTTTATAAAAACTTATTAATTTATAAAAATTAACTGATTAATTAACAATTGATTGATTTTTAGCAACAAAAGTTATTAAAGTAAATCGAATCGAAAAGTTGAAAACTAAATCTAATAATTAAATGATTCAAAATTTTTACAATTGAATTGATCAAATTAGTTGAATTTTTTAATTGTATATTATAGCTTGTTATACTTAATTTTTTCAAAAAGATACTAATAATACCTTAAATTTTAATGAAATTATGTTTCTAGTTCTTAATATTTGAGTTGTGATAAATAACTGACATAATTTTAAAATAAAATTTAAAGATCTAATATTTTATTTAAAATATTAATTTTTCAATATTTTATTGATATAATTAACAAAACACACAAAAATGATAATTACAAACTCTTTCATTTATGTCAACATAATTTTTGAGTATAATATTTGATAATTATGTATTTCATATTTGAAAATTATGTAAAAGAAAGATGTTGAAAAATCTTTTTAAATATTTATGTATTCAGTTTATATAAACTAAAATAAATAATTATTTTTTATTTAATTATTTTTTTAATAAAAACTAACGAATATTTTAAACCTTAAATTTTTTATGTTATTGGTTTAACTTTTTAACTAATTTTTAAAACATTCCTGATTCTGCCGTTGTTACGGGATTACCTTACAGCCAACTGAAACAAGACAGCTGTTCTAAGAGACTATATCCACCGGTAAGTGCGGTATATTTAATATAAGAATAAATAAGGTTTAACTTAGTCCTTCAAATATAATTTAACAATATTAGCTTCAATGATCTTTTTGTTATTGTTGCAAAATACCCGAAAATAATTTTGATGCGGATAATATAATATTAAAATTACTAAAGAATTTTTAAAAAAGATTTCAAGAGTAAAGTAACAGACAACAACCTTATTTGGTTTAACTAAAATTTAAAATTATCAAAGATTTTTATTTTTTATTTTTAAATTTTTCTTTTTTCATACTTTTATTAAAAAATATTATACAAAACTCAACTCTTATACTTGATTTAAACTAATTAAATTCGACTTAGACTAGTGATTTAAAATAATCATAATAAATTATTAAATTTATTAAATTTAATTAGCACTGTTTGAGTTTAAAATTTGTGTTGATTCAATGTATCAAAATATTTTTCATTACTTTATGTGTATTATCTATGTCACATATGAATTAAGTCAAGTATTTATGTTTTAACACGAAGAAAGTCGACTTAAAAATGAGAAATTATTATTTTCAAAAACTCGTCATGCATTTTTTTTCTATCGAGCTCTCGTATTATCGGATTTTTTTATTTTAGTTTACTAAAATTCTCTTAACAGAATCATAAGTGAGATTTAGTTTCTTTCAAAAAAAAAAAAAAGGGGGGAGATTCTATGAAGAGATCTTAATTTCTTGAAAATTAAATAGTGCAAAAAACACACTAATTTCCTTCAAACTCCCGTTTCATGTATAATTACACATATTGTCTGTAGAGTACACTGTGTCAGACTAGAACCGGACGCACTTGATCACTTAACGACAAGCACTGTCAATCACAGCCGTACAAAATCACTGCCGTTTCACGAATTAACATGTCCAACAAACCCTTCTCTAAGTTGGAAACTATCCCTTCTACTTCTTGGTCAAACCCAACTTCACTTTGGATCTTCAGTTGTCGCAGATCTTTGTCTATTATTGCATCAATATCTTCAAGAACCTGACAATTTTTCCCATGAAAGCTTCCAGCTTTCGAACACAATTCATCAACTAGATTTGACCCTTTTGTCAAACGAACAAGAACATGTCTGGCTGAGCTTGTCCATGGCTTAAGATTAATGTAAGGTCTTAGAATTTCCACCAACAGTTCGTCAACTAAATGAAACAGTAGCTTTCTGTTCCAACGTTGACCGAGTTGATGTCTATAGTTTGCCAGACGGTTGGTGGTGGTTGTGGTGGTTGTGGAAGTTTCAAGTTCGAGGTGGTAAAAAGTAGAAGGGTTTAATGGATTTGGAGAGAACCACTTAACAAAGGACAAAGAAGTATCTTTCCCTATGCCTGTACATCTGAGTATTCTTGTGATGTAGTCATGATATTCAGCTGCAACATTATCTCCGGTGGCCGTGGTGTTGCCAAAACCGAGACGAGTGCCACCATTGTTATTCATGTCTCGAGGTCCGAGGATGTGTTGCTGCTTGTACGAATGGCTCGAACAACTAGATAACTGTGACCAACATAACGCATATGTTTCAGAAACTTTAAAACTTTTATTCTTCTCATTCTTCAATTCTCAAAAGATAAAAAAATGGAACCAATATTAGCTTTTTAACGTAATGAGAATGAATCTGACCTGTTTTTGAGATATTCTAGGAGTTGGAG
This sequence comes from Erythroxylum alaternifolium, assembly GCA_027478495.1. Lineage (NCBI taxonomy): Eukaryota > Viridiplantae > Streptophyta > Magnoliopsida > Malpighiales > Erythroxylaceae > Erythroxylum > Erythroxylum alaternifolium. The sequence goes on along the minus strand of JANIIA010000007.1, from coordinate 6,477,874 downwards.
GACTAGGGTCTTTCTTTACTGGAAGCAAGTTGGAGACAGTCACGTTTTTAGACAATGGAGTTTTCTTAAATTTCTTGTCCGAAACGTTGTCTGTTGTTGCCCGAACAAACGGTTCTGCTTGCTTCTTTCGCAAACTGTTTGATGTTTGAGGATGCTTCTTGAGTAGTTTTTCGTTTCTGGGTTCAAGGATTTTGAACTTTGGTGTGGAAGAAGATGATGTGCACTGCTTGCCTGAACTTGATTCATCAACTTTCTTGATCAAAATCTTGGAAATTTTCCTGGACTTGGGTTGACTAACAAGCTCATCTCTGATTCCTTGCTCTCTGTGTGAAACTGTGTTTGTGATGTCTAACCCAACTTTCCTGCCAACACGTTCTTTTACCTGCTTCACAATCTGCCGGGCATGGTGGCTCGGAGTTCTGTTTTCTTTTCTCTGTAAAGAACTGACACGAGACATCCCCACCTCTTCACTTTTGCTCATGTTCTCTTTGTTGATTTGAAGTGACAAACGGTGGTGTTGATGGTGGTAATCAACGTCCGATCTTCTCGCAGATGATATTCTAGGTGTCTCCGGCAAAGAACGACAACCTGTGAAATGATCACCAACGTAACTACTACTTCTGGGGCTAACTGATTTGTGTGGATGAAGTCGTCGAGCTTGGACATGGTGGTGCAAATCGAACTTATTGCCTGATATCCCGAGGTTTGAAGAAGAAGAAGAAGAAGAAGACCTAGGAGAGTAGCTATCAGGAAGAACATCCAGGCCCATGAGTCTAGCAACCAAATTCGGAGATTTAGCACCTTGTGAAGAGCTAATGTCTGAGGAACAACAATCGTTTGTAGCTTTCCATGTCGTGTCTCTATTTGTTCTAACTTGAATACCGATCTAGAGAAAACATCAGAACAAACATTATCAGTAACGAAAGGCTTCAAATTAAAGATTATATAAACTACCAACTGAAATGGTGTTGTTCTTACAGAGATAGCTAAATCATCATCTTCTTTGGTTACACTTGATGGTAACGAATTAGGCTTCTTCAGTTCCAAGTTATTCCTTGGTGCTTCAATACCTGAACTTGTCAAGTCAAAATTTTCCGAGAAAAAATCAGGAGATAGTAAAAGAAAATTAAAAAGAAACTACCTTTGGACATATCATCGTCCCTAGGAATCGAAAAGTTGGGTTTTAAAGAAGTTTGTTGGTGTAAATTCGCGAAGTGGAACTGATGAAAGTCAAACAACTGAAAAACGGAACAAATGCAACCAGTAGCCGCCCTGCCACCGCCGTCCTCAACAGCATCACCGTCACCAACTCTCCCTCCTCCCCTCTTGGAAGATTTGCCACCACCCAAGTACTTGTCTCTTCTCATTTCTAACGAAAGTTTTGGTTTCTATGAAGAAACCTGACTTGGGTACAGGAAAAGAACTTCAGTAATGAACCAGAGTGACAGTGACAAAGAGGAGAGAAGAAACACTGAAAAGCTTGGAGAAGAAGCACTAAAAAGCGGATCCAACAAAAGGGTTTTGCTTACTGGAGTTGTTACATTCGAAAGATTTCATCTTTTTGATTCTCATTTTGATCACTCTCTATATCTCTCTCTGGTTGATCTTCACTCACTGCCAAGATTTTTTTCCAGGAGACTAACTCTGATCTCAGACATTGGAACTTGTTGTGAAGCTCAGTTTCAGCTTCTGCTCTGAGTTTTTAAATACGAGGTGGTTTGTTGGGGATCTGCAAGATGACCAACCACTTCTGTGTAATGACTAATGACGTTCTTTCTCACGAATCCACTTTGAAACTCTTGGTTCGAGCTAACCATGGTTAGTGCTGATTCTCATCCTCTCCTGAAAAAATGGCAGCTTAATTTGAATCATTTTGAAGAATTTCTCGAAGTGATGATGTTGCTAAATGTTAATTAATAAGACAATACCTTAATTTTAGAATTTGAAATGTCAATATTTCTAATATTATCTCAAGCATAGGACTAAACAACTCTCTTATAAGTTATATCATCTATTTCACCTATGGTTTTTCCTCTGCTCTCTAGTAGTGTCCTTTTGGGACATGTTATTTATTTGTGCAGATTTGTAAGAGAGATGACATGTCCGTGACTTGTATTTGGACTCATTTTTTGTTTTTTTTTTATAATTTAATATCAAAAATGTTTTCGTATTTAGTAAAATAATCTCAATTAACTCAAAGTTTACTTTGAACCTCAACTTTCATAATAGAATACAAATTGAATTCTATCATTTTCAAGGGTTCAAATTAGAGCTTAATATTTTCAAAATATTAAGAATATATCTTAAATGAATAACAATGAGTTAAATGTCATATAAGTTATTTTTATATTTTAAATAAAAAGTAAATTTCATTGTCATATAATTAATTTTCTAAAATTAATTACATGTAGGTCTCTCACTATTATACATTTCAGATAATAGTCTCACTTACCATGTGACAGTGAAATTCACTATTATATATTTCAAACTATAAGTCTTATTTATTATGCAACAGTAGAACCCACTTGTATTTAAAAATTAAAAAATAATATGTTAACATGACATTTAAGTAATAAAAAGCTAACTTTGTTATATTTTCTACTTAATTAGAATCTGTTTTGAATGTTTTGAAAATGTTGAGGGTTCAATTTCAATATTTCGAAATGTTAGAGACTATTATGTATTCTGTCATAAACGTTAAGAATCAATATACACCTTTAGCCAAATTTTTAATGAAAAAGTTAACATAAGGAATTATTGAGATAATAAAAATAAGCACGAGGACCTTTTTTAGTATTAAATCATAACAGAAGTCAAGAATGTTTCAAATTACTAAAAAAGAAGTACTTAATTAAAATTCATTTGAAACTAAGAATCCTCTTATCTTAACCTATTTTGAATGGTGTGACTTCGTGTGATTAATTCCTTATTTTGTTTTAAATCTTTTGGTTTTTCCATTAGTTATATACTTAAGACAGGAAGATGCAATAATTAAGTCCCTAATGTTGAGGAAGAGTTGCAATCTTGTTCCTTTTATGACAAGAACAAAAGAAATCCTTGTCTGTGTCTAGCAGCAACAATTATGTGATAGTAAATAACTCCTGCAAGTTATCCAACAATCTCGTTATTCATGATTGAGTCACTGTTATATACATGTAAAGATTTACTTAATACGCATAAGAAAAGTAACAATTATAGATTCTATCCATGTAAGAAGTTAAATTGAAGCCAGAACTTTCTTAAATTGAACAAGGACTCTTGCATCTCTGTACATGTTCAAATGCATTAGAAGCTCTTTATGTGACAAGAAAGAGATTAATAAGTAGGAGACAACGACGTAGGAGTCTGGTGATTTCTTACCCTCTTGCAGACACATTGAACGATAAGTTTGCTGAATCTGAGAGGTAACAGAAGTGGCAACATCCCATGGCCTCAATGACTCGTCTACATAATCCCATCACAAGACTGATTTTATAAGTAACAGAAGTAATGGACACATCCCTCTACCTCCTAGTCCTTGAACATAGAGAAGCTAAGAATATATTACCGGCATCTCTGTCAATTAAGTGTACCAAAGGAACGGCCACAAGTTTGGGGCCTCTGGGTTTCGACATTCGGAGACAAGATAGCCCAAGTAGTTCAGGAACTACATTACTGCTGCTCAGACTTCAGGTCCCAGTTGGTTTGGTTAGGTGAGGCTTTTCAATGTCAAGTCAGATAATCAAACACCATTGAAATGATACTCATGTACGCTTTCACTGCACTTAGTAAACCATTCAACTTTTGACTGGTAGCCATCGACATCCCTGAAGTGCATGAATTGTTTTTAAAGTTTTGCAAGAAAGGAAGAGGTCCTGAAGAAGAAGGTGAGCATTTACTACCACCTTTCATGGTTGCTTCATTTTAGAATGTGACGCAGCTTTGCACCAAAGAGTAACTTTTTCGCATTTACACTCCCGTTTCAGATCAATGGAACTTTTTCGCATTTACACTCCCGTTTCAGATCACTGGATGTTTTTCACAAGAAAGAAATACCAAATCATAGCGTATAAAATTTGAATTTGAAACAGTAATTTGTTCTTCAAAAGGGTTGCTCTCCAAATTCTGAAGAATAAGGTGACAAAGTGTTATACAACGTACAAACATGTGCAAGTTGGTGTCCATCTAAACAGAAGATTTGTATCATCCAATCTCCTAAAAGTTCCTAACTGGCTTTTGGATTGTCGAAGGGTATACCTGGAATCAAGTATATGCAACTTAAAGATGCTTCTTTGTTTTCTCTCTGACCTGCATGATTCTCTCAGAATACAAGAAAACATGAAATTTAGGAATCTCTCATAATAGAAGAAACAGAGACGTACATTCAGTGTCAAACAAGCATATGATTACGGTACGACAGGAAGAATATGAAAATGATTACCATTACAGTGATAAAAAACGAACCAGGCCCCTTCTCTATCTTTCCTGACATTGGGAAGTAATTGAAAGCAGAATTGTGGAGAGGAAGCCATTCCAAAGAAGAATTATGGAGGCAAAAGCTATGAGATGTTACATACCGTATCAGAGGTTTACCGTAACAGGAAAAACGTAACAAACATTCCGAAAGTAACTTATGCTATCCACCTTTGCTATTGATAATATTTGAGAATAACTTTTCAATTCCACCATGAGTATGGAGGAAGCTTATCAGTTCACTTAGAATAGAAAATGTAAGGAACTTGAACACAAAAAACCTAGTGAGATTCTTGAAAATTACTAACTCAAAGGATAAAGTTTATAGGTGACAAGTTTCATTAGTGTCACAAATTGCAACATCACATTTTCTGTATGAACAATTATCGCGAATTGAATGAATATAAAAGACAGAAATCATCATGTAAAGGAATGAATAGAGACCAAAGATATGAACAGAAAATGGAAAACTGCTAGTCTGATTCCCATGGCATCATTAGGCTGAAGTCAACTTCTAGCATCCACATCAAACCCAGCTCCTGTCCAACCAGGAGAGGCAGATCCTCTACCCTTAGGCACGGCACCAATACCCCTTCCTCTCCCTTGGAACTGAACTTTTCTTTTTGCTCTTCCTTCTCCTTCAACACTAGGTTGAGCTTGTCCATTTGCAACTTTGGTGTTTCCATCTTTTGCTTGATCAGATACATTTTCAACAATTCCATCAACAGTTCGTGCTGTAAGAACAGCTGAAGAAGTATCTTGAGCATTGTTTGGCAAGTGGCCCATTGATTTCCCCTCCTAAACATAATACAATAGCAAACTATCAACTCTCCCTCCACGCATGATACAATGTGCATAGAACACTGAAGGGATTTGATCTAATGGAAGCCACTACCCGGGGTAACTTCAAAAGTCAGCGGTTCAGAGTCACAGCAAACAACATACTTCATAAATACTAAAATTTCTTTTGGTTTTTTTTTTTGGAGGATCTTGTGCTCTAAATTGTTGACTGTTTATGCATTTTTACCAAAAATTACAGAGGTAACCAAAAGTTCTTTCCTTTTCCATTGGGTATAACAAACAAGTAAAAAAAATTAAATAGCACCTAATCTTAATAACAAAAAGGTTCCTCAAGAACCTTGGAACTCAACAGGTTTGAGGTTAGTCAAAAAGTAAACAAGTAATGTGCTTCCATATAGATTTGGTTGGACTATTCACATCAAGTTAATCAACCCCATACGGAGATTTGGATTCTTAGTTGCAGCTGCAATTTTGTGTTATCTAAATAAACCAACATTACTGTTACAGAGGGCAGTATATGTATAGATCACAGGGAGACAAACAAATGAACTGCAAAAGAAATGTCGTCAATTATAGATGAACCACAAAAAATTAAAATTCCAGGTAATCATAACCATAGAAATGCTGACCAGACAAACAGCTGAATATATGAAAATAAAAGGAACAATAGTTTAGAAGGAAAGCTTACAGCAGGAGAAGAGGTAGAAGCTCGACCAAGGTTTAAAGCTTCCAATCGTCTTTTTAGTTCCTCAAGTCTAGAAAATTGAGCATTACTGCTTTCTTGGACCTATTAAGACAATAACATCAATAAAAGTTCATATCAAACAGCAAAAGATGCAAATCCATTTAGTAAAGAATGTACCAATTTGTTCAAGTCTTCACATAACTTTTCTTTAAGTGCTTCCTCATCCTTAACAGCCTTTGAGGCTGCTTCCCAAGCCTAAATGCAATCCAAATATTGTCTTCCATTAGTTAGCAAGATCAAATCTTGAATTGGACCATTAAGACACAGCTTAAAGAATTCAGACTAACGGAAAATATAAAGTCCACCTTCCATTTTCCAATCAAGAGTCACAAACCTTATGTGCTTGTTCTTCCTTGAGCTTGGCAGCACGAATTCGTTCGGTTGACATCTCAATTTTTTTCCTCAAGTGTTCGAGTGCTTAAAATGTAAATTCCAAAAAGTCACTAAACACAAAAACAAGGAACAAAACAAAAGAAAAGAAAAGGCAAGAAATTAAAAAGTAAAGCAACCTGCTTTTTTAGGTCCAGCGGTTAGTTTCATCTCCATGGAAAGATTGGCAAGTTCTCTCTCGACATCGCGAATCTTGGAGTAATTCTCATCAATGTATCTGCAAACAAAAATTAAAGACAATTTCTCAGTAAACAAAGAATATCAAAGAATGAGAGAGATCGACTAATGGGGGGAAAAAAAAAAGTGATACTTTCTTAATTGAAGCTGCTCCGCCTCGATTATCTGTACCCAAACAGAACCACCAAAATTCACAAACATCAAAAACAGTTAAGAAAAAAGAACGGCATTAGCATTACGTGAATTCGGAACAGAGAGTACCTTCTCGGTGTAGCTAATGACCGGAGCTTCTCTAGGGAGGCCGTCAGGTCCGATCTCAGGTACAAGCGATGGATTCGAAGCCATTATTGAGTAGAATTGGCTATGGAACACGAAACTCGAGTTTTGATATTTCCGGTAACCCGCCGGTTTTGTGCTTCGTCTCTGTAAGCTGATTTGGTTGTAATATCGAAACTGCCCTTCTTAACGGTGAGATTATGGTTAGGAAGGTGATTGACTCCTCGGTTTATTGCACGTGGTGGTCACGTGGGTGGAGTTGAGAGAGAACGTGATGCAACAAATTTTGGGATTCAATTTAAAATTAGAGATACTTAAGTTGTAGGTCATTTTCCAATTTAAAATTAAAAGAATATTATTTTTGTATTTAAAACATGATTAAAAAATCTGACTGAAGATAAAAACATATCAGCTCAGTTATAAGATCAGTGCAAGATATTAAGAAATTATTTGAACACAAAAAATCAAAATTTTGTATAAAAATATTATTTAAGTCAATATTAACTATAAATTATAAGCTTCTTATTAATTAATTATGTTTTATAATGAATAAATTACAATGATAATATAAATCTTATTCACAAGTTTTATATAGATATTAAATTTTAGGGTTAATTGCTAAAAAAAACTCAAATTTTCGTCAATTTTTAATTATATCTCGAGCTTTAAAAAGTAGCAATAAAATGCTAAAATTTTCAATTTTTTCAACTCTAGCCCAAACTTAAAAAAATGACAATAAAATATTTAAACTTTCAATTTTCTTCAATTCTAACTCGACGTTATATATTGTTCTCCCGATGCCTTCAGTCATTTGTTTTATGTTTATTTTTCTGATGCTCCAAGCTACTCTTGCCTTACAGCGTACTACATCACTAAGGTCACCGAGACTGTGTAAACTGATTTAAGTCATTTTTAAACTTAATGAAAACACTAACGTTGGGATAAAATTTAAAAATTAAAAGTTTGAGCATTTTACTTTTGAAAGTTCAAGATAAAATTAAAAAATATTGAAAATTTGGATACTTTATTACTACTTTTTAAAGTTCAAGATATAATTGAAAATTTGACGAAAATTTAAACTCTTTTATGTAATTAACCCTAAATTTTAATAATAAAAATATACTTTTAAAGCTTATATATATGTATATCATTAATTTATTAGGGCTCTTCATTTTACTTTACTCGGGCCTATAAAACATTAAGAACAGTATTGAACAGTTCAACATGAGCTGGACCAGACCTGGGCTCAATTGCCAGGCCTACCTTCACCTTGCTTTTATTAATGATCTGCTTGTGTTATTAATCAGTTGAATCTACAACACTTTTGAATGTTGCACTAACACAAAAACTAAGTAAAACAGTTTTACCTTTTCTCACCTAGCCTAATAGAAGAAACTAAGCAGATACACACTTAAGACTTTCCTGTTTGATTCATCAATCAGGAGTGACCTTCCTTAAGAGTTTAAGGACAGCTTCTTTTGTAGGTAGAGCAGGGATTGCACCCCTCTCTGTTACTGTGACAGCACCGCAAGCATTAGCAAAAAGAAGAGCTTCTCTTAACCGCTTCTCGTCCTGCATAATCATTGAAAACAAACAAGAAAAATGAGGTTGTTAAATTGTGGGAGAAGTTGATGTATCAAGGAGATTGATCTGGGTTACTTTCTTCTTTCCATGATAAGTATGAAACCACTAACAGAAAGAGGTAAAGATTGAGAGATGCAAGTTGGTCATAGTTTATAAGTTGGTGAAACAAGTCAAATCCAAGCCTGTCGAAAATTTCCCAGAAACTGCAGTTGTTCAAACCTATCACACCATCAAGTTAACTGCATATATTGCTGTCAGGAATCGAGACCCGATAAAAACCACTGCATTATCGATTCGACCATGCAATGTATCCTATTCTCTTTTCCAGAAACATGAGAAGCTCATAACCTTCAATTTTATGACTAGGGGGATAAGTATAAATTTGAGTTTATCAATGCAAGATCACTTACCTTGAATAGATCAGTATCAGAAGCAATGTTGCTCAGAATTCCACCAACAAAGGCATCACCTGCACCAGTTGTGTCAACAGGTTTTACCTTCACACCAGCAACCCTGCCTTTGAATTCCTGCAATCATATTGATGTCAATTTCTTAATCCCACATCAACCAAAAGTAACCTGATTAACCACAGATTCTCCAAGTTATGGATCATACACCTCCTCCATAAGATACATGCACCCATGAATCTTTGAAATTAAAATGTGTTCATACGTTCAAAAGATTGACAATCTGAAATTCCAACTAATAAGATGGGTTTTGTCATTACCAAAGAAGAAGCAATCATGTTTGATTTTTAACATTTCAATGCAGATATAGATAAGAAAGAAGTACTTCTTTGTGGAAAAGAATGCCTGAAATTTGCCATTATCAATCCAAACAAGTCTTTACAATCGTAGAAACAGCATCTTTCTCTAACCAACAAACAGCATTTAGTTTTTGCCTCTAGTTGGGTCGAAAGAAAACTGAGATTTAGGAGCATTCTGTCAAAATTTTTGCAAGCAGAAGTAGGGAGGGGAGAGGGGCCTGTGGCCATGAGGACAATGAACATCATAGTTTATGAATATCCAGAGACAGAAACTGAAACTTACCTTGGTGTAGTATCTACAACCCTCTGACCCTTCAGTTACAATCAAAAGCTTCAAATTAGGATGAAAAAGCTTCTTTAAGACTACATTATCATCGCTGGGGTCATCGCCTCCAGTTAAGAATGTGATTTCTTCCTCACTTATCTGCCATTATTCAAGATCACAGCAACATTTGCTAAAAATTTCTTGGTTCCAGAAAACAAGGGATAGCATAGTATATTTGGGGACATGTGGCAGTTTATAAAAGATTTGAGCAACTACACCTTAATAACATCAGCTTGATCCCATATACCCATTATCTCCTTCCGAGCAGCCTCAGCTGATGGCCATAATGCTAATCTCAAATTTGGATCATAAGAAAGAATACTACCAGACTTTTTGGCAATTTTCATAGCAGCGAGGTGAGTTGATCTGCATGGTTCTGATATCAGGCTAATAGAACCATAATGAAATATCTTGGCCTGCAATCAGTATGATTCAGAGATGAGTTTTTAAAAATGGATAGCATACTCAAATTAGTAAACCTTGCCCTGGATTACAACAAGAAATAGACCTGCTCTAGGAGGTTTATGCTCAATTCTGATTCACGAAGAAGCATGTCTGCACTTGGATGACGGAAAAACAAGAATTCACGTTCACCATCAGCTCTGAGTGTAACAAATGCCAAGGCAGTCCTTGCATTAGGGTCAAATCGCACCCCAGAATTGTCAACATTGTTTTGTTTTAAAATGTTAGACAACATGTAGCCAAATTCATCGTCACCAAGCTGAGATACAAATGGCAAACAGTTTGGGTTGGACCCATGTCTAAAAACAGGTGAGAGACCTTGGTCACTACAATTGCTTGTATTGTGAAGAAAAGCAGAGTGCTGATGGTTTGAAACAGATTCTAAATGGACAGTTTGAAACAGATTGTACTGAAGTCCAATTGTTTTCCAAATAAGTTTCATTTATGCTCATTAACATCCTCTGAAGAACTAAAGTAAACAGCTTAATGTTAGATGTTTCAGGAGCAGAATTAGAGATATAAAGGAAATTGTCAAAAGGGAACTACATCTGTATTAATGTTAACTCGTAATATGTCGCAAAATGATGTTTAATGTCATCAGCCAAGAAAGAAGTAGATGTTTGCTACAAATGGATAACGTATAAGACAATAAAATGAAGGGATTTCAAACAAATTAGCAGCATGTAACATGGACAAACACTAATATCCAATATTCACTACCCTTGTTTTGAGAATAGGGAGGTGGTTAAGGAGTTGGCTACTTCTAATTTGATAAACCTTGAACAAAACAATTCTCTGTTTCAAGATATTCTACCATTAACCACCTGATGGGCAGAACATATAAGTCAAAATGATAAGCCATATATAACGCCAAACAGGATTGAAACATACCTTGCCTATAAAAGCTGACGAACCACCTAGTCTAGCTATGCAAACAGCCACATTAGCAGGAGCACCACCAGGAGCCTTCTTGAAAGCTGGTGCTTCGGCTAGTGAAACTCCACTAACAGTCGGTACAAAGTCGATCAACATTTCCCCAAAGCAAACAACCAATGAACTGTTTCTTCCAGGCCCTGCATCTGTATCAGAGACACGGTCATTACAATCACCCACAAATCTGCAATTATTTGATTTCAGGATAATCACCAAAATTATGTCATTGCAAAGCAAGCTTATAAACATTCTACTATAATAACGTTTCTCTTTCCCCTTATCCCCTTCGAATAAGATTGTTTGTAACATGGTTAAAAATCATAAATCTTCCATGCAGGTGAAAAGGAGCTCGCTGCATCCAGATCATTCTTCTGAACTTTCACCAAGCAAGCATTTGTCCATTGTTAAATAAGAAGAAAGCTAAAATCCTGTTAAAACATAATTGCCGCAATGATTTGCGGATCAAGTGCATAATCTTTATGCAAAGCCTAAAATTAGTGAACAACTATGCAACAAAAAAAAAAGGGGGAACATAATTTGATCTTGATACGAGAATTGTAAGATCAAACAAACAATCACATCTCGTGAAAGTCTTGTTAGCGAACATCAATAAGCAAATGTGTCACTTTTCCACCAGAAAAACACGGTCTGATAAATCCTAAGAAAAGGAGTAAAACGTCAAGAACCCCAGCGCCTATATCCTACTAAAGCAAACTAAGAGAGATCCAGAGGAGTGTATAGAAACCAGTGGTCAAATAATGACGAGAAAAAAGAAAAGAAACATGACACAAAAACACAAAACCAGCAAAAACCCACGTCCAAATCACCCTCAAATGAAAGAGAAAAAAAAACACCAAATCCCTATAACACGTAAATAATCAAGAATCGAACAACAGCAAAACCCAAGAAACAGAAAAGAAAAGGGAAAAAAAAAGTACCTTGAGAGTGGACTTTAGCCATTATCAAAGTGTCGAAACCTTGAAGAGAACAGCAGCAAAAACAAGAGCAGGGAATGTTGGGTGAGACGGTGTTATATACGTAGGAAGTCAGATTCAGGGGGAGGAGGCAAATACAACGGTGGGAGGTCGTTGTTGTTGTTGGACTTTTGTATTCATGTTTGAAGGATCGTTCATCGTTCAAAGTTGACGGAGATAGGAGTGACATGTGTCACCACAATCCTTCTAATCATTTTTCTTTCTTTTGATTTATTTTATTAGAATTATAAAATATAAAGAGTTTTGTATGGTTTAAAAAATTTTAAAAATCCTTAAATTTTTAATTTTAAAAAAAATCCTTACAATTTTTAAATTTTTGGAAGGTTTTTTCTCACAATTTTTTTTACAAATAACAAGGAAATAAGTGTGATATGAATAATACTACTTTTAAATATATTTTAATTCAATTTTTAAATTTAATCTGAATTAATTAAATCTAACTTAAATTAATAATTCAATATAGTTATAGTAAATTATTAAATTTAATCAAATTTAACTAATTTAGATATGAGTTTAAGATCAAGTGTAATATTCATATCACATGTATATTTCATCGTTATTTTTGATAAAATTTTGAAAATAATTCTTTAAATAATTTTAAAATATGCAAAATTTGATAATTTAAAATTTTAATTGAATTATTTAAGCTGCATGAAAATTTCATATCTTTTACCCTTACGAGAATATTAATCTCTTTCTTTATTTTCTAATCACTTTTTTTCTTGATTTTAAATTAACAATATGGTCATTTACTTTATATTAGGGTTCATTATCCACCGGCTGAATTAAGTATGTTATTTGACTTAAATTCATATATTTTTATTATAATATTACCCTCTTTCTTTATTTTCTAATCACCTTTTTTCTTGATCTTAAAATAATTATAATTGATTTAACTTGATTTGTATCATGTTGATGATTAAGATAATTGAATTTCTAAGACATTAATTTTTAAAAAGTGACTTAACTTGTAGAGAAGTTGGCAAACCTAATCTTCAAAATAAGTTTTTGGCTATAAATTTCTAAATTTCATATAAAAGAGTATACTTTTATTTATTAAAATTATTTATTATTTAATTTTAAATGATCAATTTATCAAGTAAGTTATTATATAAACGTGATTTGTAGCCCTTTAGCGGGCAGTCTAATTGGTGGAGTAGAGGGGCATGGGGTCAAAAGGTTCTATGTTTGAATTCCCTTACTTATACTATCTCGATTGAGCCTATCGTACAGGGTTTATCTAGTACAGAGTACCCAATTGACTTGATTTACAGGTTGTTGCATTGATATGAAGATTTACCTAGTACACATATAAAGGATAATCAATGCGGATTCTTTTGTTTAAAAAAAATTGATTTGTAAAGTATTAATAGAATTGATGCAAAATTTTCCGATAAGAAATTAGTAAAAATTAATCCGAACTAGTAGTTAGGGTGTGTTCATGTTTAGTTTTGTTCCACCAACTTTACAGCTAAACCAAAACGACGCTACTTCCCAAATGTTAGATAAAAGGTACGTAGGAATTAGTAATCAACCGTATTTTAATTGTAATTAACTGGCGGGTTACTTTCCTTCTTACGTTGGAAATGTTCTCTTCTATCAAAACGACACTTCATTTTAAAAAATAAAAAATATATTAATTTTTTATAACATACAAAATTTATACATAAAATTTTACTGAAATTAAACCGATTTAAAATAATATTATTTTAATTTTAAAATTATAAAATTTATCAAAGAAACCATAATATTCAAATTAAATTAAAATAACATTTATTTTGAAGACGAAATTTAAATTATTTAAATTGAATTTTAAGTTCCAAAATAAATTACCGTAGAGAATAACCCTGGTCTGTGGGGACAATTTCTAGATTTCGGATGAGGATCCTGGAACGGCGTGTCGTTTAGTATCCAAGATGCTTTACCTAGTTTCTTTTGTTGGGTTTTGTTTGTATCGTAATGTTATGTATGTTCTGATCCTGTTACTCTTTTTGTTTTTCTTTTCTTAGTTTGTTTAACCTTGCTTCTTCTTTGACCCGGCCCAAATTTTAATTAACTCGAACAGAATCTGTTGTCTTCGAGTCGAGTCGGGTAAATCTTGTGATTTGCCCGGTCTGATTAAGGTTTTTACTATTTAACAAGTTAGTTTTAACTTGAAAATTTATGCTTCCTTTTCATATTAATATCATTTTTGTAAATACAAAAATTGGAGAGTATTGAAAAACAAGTTTATAAATTAATATCCTCTCTAATTATCTTTGATTTTACGAATTTATATTATAGTATTTTATTGAAAGGATTGTCATGTGAAGAACCTTCTTTATTTGCTTCATAGTACTGGTACTGAATATTCTATATAAATTGATGATTTGTGCTTTCTATTATCTTTTCTTACTCTTTTTTCTTTTATTTTGAAGCCAAACCATGTTTTGCATGGGGAAACTTTGAGCGCTGTTTATTTCCTTAAATACAATTTTCTTAGAACAATATTTAGGTTTATTATTGGGCTTGAACTAAAATTTATACTTGATTTTAACTCTGACTCAAAGTTTTATTAGATCTAAAGCTTATTACCCAAGTTCAAAATTGGTCGAGCTTAACCTTAAAACACAAACAATTCATGATCAAACCTAATTTTTCTTTTTTTTAATTATGAAAAAGACTAAAACTACACTTTACATATTTTTAAACAATTTTTATCAATTAATTTTCGATTGTCTTAATTGAACTGTAAAAGCAGTGAACCAGGTTTGACTCCTGTTAGCCTATATTGTATATTGGATATAATGAGGCGAACTATTGATCGAAAGATGTTGGAATATACAGGACATGATAAACTCTTCTAAATGACAAGCTTGAAATTGTTTGAACTTAAGATCAGTCTAATTCAAAGGTTGAAAATTTAAAACAAAAATATGAGTCGAACTCTAAGTTCACTCAGATTGAACCTATTAACTTTGGACTAAGTCGGATTTAGACCAACTCATTATCCCAAATTATTTATTTAAATAATAATAATTATGAGTTAGTGATGGTGTGGCAATTACCTAAACTCGATATAATTTTTCTTGAACCATCTAATTTGAAGTTTGAATGGGTTGATTTTGGATTTTAATGTAATATTATCCTAAATTGTAGTGATATGCTTTGATTGTATTTATCTTAAATTTAGTGATATGATTTGATTGTAATTAGCTTAGATTTAGCCTAATTTGTTGCTAGATTTCCTTATTAGTACCTATGATTCATGTATAAATACCTCACTCATGTACACTTTACAAGCACACCTCAATATACAATAAACTTCTCTCTCCCTCTTGTCTACATTCTCAATTCTTCTTCTAGCTTTTGTAACATGGTATCCAATCTTAGGTTCAAAATTTTTTCTGGTCTCTAATCCTTCCGAAATCTTTTCCAATCGTTGATTTCTAGGCTTCACTGCCCCTGATCACGTCAGCATCCAGTTAGTTGCAACTTGACCTGACATGTCAACTTTGACCTGCCACATCAACAATTAACTTCCACGTTAGCGTTGACCGTTGACCTTGACCGTTGGTTGCCACGTCATCTTTGTTCATTGATTTTGACCGCGTTTTGCCACGTTGATCGTTGATCATTGGCTTTTTTTGTAAGCAGCTCTTCTGCTTAATTTTAACCTCTTGAATCTAATTTTGCTATCTGTTTAGCCAACTTTTCCATTGAAAATGGAGAATCTGGATATTTCTCGACCAATCTCGACAATTTTGGATGGTAGCAATTATAATATGTGGGTCCAGGGTATGAAACGCTTCCTCGATGGATGTAAACTCTGACGTATTGTTACTGGTGATATCGTTTAACCCAAACAGAGGCCAGAAGAAAGTGATGCCAAAATTGCTGAATATCTTGAAGATTAGGATGTCAAAAACCATCAGATTATCACCTAGTTTTATAACACCTCAATTCTCGACATCTATATCCAATTTGAAACTCTCGATACGGCAAAAGAGGTTTGGGATTCTTAGCAACTCGTTTAACAACTTCTGGTCTTGCTTATTATTATCAATTGTGGAATACTCTTCATTCCTTAAAGCAAGCTCCTGGCCAGTCAGTTAATGCCTTCTTAGGCCAAATTCAACTAATTTGGAATCAGATCACTAAAGCTAAGATCAGTGTAGAACATCTTCAGTTGATCCAAGTTCTTATGGCTCTTAGTCCTGCATATGAGTCCGTTCGTTCCTCCTCACTGCATCGCACTCCATTGCCTACTCTAAATGAAGCAATTAAAGAAATTATCTTTGAGGAGATTCGTCTTGGCCTAGACAAATCCTCCCAATTTGATGTTGCTCTTGCTGTTGCTCGCCCCTCATCTCAAAAATCAGGTCCTACTTTATGCAAAAATTGTCGACAATCCGGACATCATTTTTTTACCTGTCCTGAGATTGAATGTCGTTACTGTCATAAGACTGGACACATTCTTAGCAATTGTCCTAACCACCAAAACCTAAGGAAGGTTCTTCAATTTGTCCAAACTGTTGTGAATTTGCTGCCATGGTGGATATGATATGTCTAGCTTGGGCGGGGGTTTTATTAACAAGAGCTCCTCCACTAGCTGCATCAACCATTTTTCTTTCCATGTCCACCATTCCTTCATAGAAGTATTGGAGTAGAGATTGTTCGGACATCCCATGTTGTGGGCAAGCTGCACATAACCTTTTGAACCTCTCCCAATAATCGTATAAGCTTTCTCCAACTTTTTGTTTAATCCCACAGATCTCCCTACGTATCACCGCTGCTCTTGAGGCGGGAAAATACTTATCCAAGAATGCTCGAGCCATTGCATGCCATGTTGTTATTGACCCCGGTGGTAGGTTGAGCAACCATTCTTTAGCAGCGTCCTTTAGTGTGAATGGAAACGCCCTCAATTTAACATGCTCTTCTGCTACACCTTGCGGCTTCATACTTGAGCATACACCATGGAATTCCTTTAAGTGATTATGTGGGTTTTCATTCTTCATTCAATGGAAAGTAGGGAGCTGGTGGATCAGACCAAATTTCAACTCAACGGCACCTCCAAGTTCGGGTAGGTGATGCATAGGGGCTGCTGCTCTAAGGGGGCTTCTTGCAGCTCTCTAACAATGCGGTTATCATCCATTGCTTCCTCTCTATCATATTCATATGAGGATTCTTCCAATTTGGGGTCGGATTCAATTGAAGATTCAACCAAATCAGCTATTGTACCTTCTAGATTAATGATAGAAGTATCTTCTGCCCTCTTCCGTAACTTGGCTTCCTTCCTCAATGCACAGGCTATTTTTTCTATTTTAGAATCAAATTCTAACTGTAAATTTTCAGAGCTGCTCATCTAAAGAAATAATAAACAATAAAGTAAGCTAGTCCCCGGTAACGGCGCCAAAATTTGATGGGTGTCAAAACTACCAAAAATAAAAGACCTAGTCTTCCTAACGAAAAACGATAATACTGTAAATAGGGTGAGAAGGGTCGAACCCTAAAGACTAGCCTTGCCAAAGGCTAACCAGAACTAAAATTGTAAAACTGAAAAATAAAGCGAGAATTGGGGATTTTTAGTATTAATGATTAAAAACGAAATCAAGACAGCGATAATAACTAAAATTCGAAATCAATGGAAAGCAAACTAAGTCAAAGGTAATTTGCGGTATGAAGTTCATATGGATTGATCATCGACTCTAGGATAACTATTCAATTCAACATTGCAGACAAGTTATAGCCAAAAGGAACGTCCTCCCAACCAATCTTACCATATTATAAGGTTATTAAGATACGATCTAATAATAACCCCTAATTAACAAGTAACCCTAAGTACGACGAAGGAGTTAACCTGTTAACAGCATTAAGAATTAGTAAGACCTTGCCCTAATCAACAAAGACTACGAGAATTCGTTTAAACTAGATTATGTCTTCACTCAATATAACCCAAAGGCTTTTACGCAATTAAGTTATACCAATTGCCACTTGCATCAATTCGGCTAAACAATTATGGATTTATCTTAGTTAATTAGCTCTGTAAATTCCTATTAGATGAACAACGGGCCCTCTTTGAACAAATAACAGTAATTTACTATAGATAGATTATCCCAATAAATCACAGAAAAGACATAAATGTAATGTAAATCAAAAAGTAAATTGAGGCATGTTAAGATCTCATAATCATATAAACTTCAACCTTGAATTATCCCTTGACTGAATAAAAGAGTTAGCCACACATAGCCATCGAAAAATACATGAGGTTCTCTAAAGAATATCCAAAATCAAACTGCTATCGGAGGCAAAAGGGAATACAATAATCTTGCCTTGTTAAAACCTAATTTTCACTTATATACTAATAAAAACTAAGGCCCACATTAATATGACAAAATCGGCCAATCAAATAATGTTTAACTCCTCCTAAACTGTTAAATTAACTTAAATCGTCTGGTAAAAACGTGGGTGCAGCTATCCACATAATTTCATCCCGTCATCTCCTGTTTTGCTGTTAGTCTTGCCCAAGGGCAACTCCTGGCAGCACCGGAATCATCTAGAAATCTTCAGCTTCAGCTCTTATGCTCCAAATGCTTCCTTTTCATCAAATCCAACTGCTCCTAGTCGAAGTAAGAAAAACTAAGTAAAATCTCATATTTAAGCACAATAAACGTCAAAAAAAGCAAAGGATTAGGGACCAAAAACATGTTGGATTTGCAAGCTATCAAATTTCCCCATAATTATCCCATGCTTGTCCTCAAGCATGACTCAAAACTCAAAATCAAATCCATATAAGAGACCATGACTTCACAATGAAACTCAATCCAACATATGCAAAGACCACAGACAACTCAACATCGTAAGTGGAAGCTAAACTATCGATATCATTCCGTCATTATGAACTCAATCGAAAAAATGTACACTAAGAATTCATAAAACATGCATGCACACCTTTGAAGTTTGAATCAAAAGGTATTTTATCGAGCAATTAACAAAGCGTGTAAAAACATTTTCATAGCTTCAATAAAACAAGATAGTGAACAACCATAGGCTCTCTTCTAGATTCCCTCTCCACTAATGTAGGTCAAGTCTCAACTAAGGATCAAAAGGTCTTTACTTGGGTTAGGCTAGGGTAATGGTTACAAAAGACAGGATAATGTAAGGATAAAGAAATACTAGAAAATAAGTCTTCAGCGAATAACCTCAATAGAGCAATGCATGACTTAACTGCCCTTGATACCCAATTGATGCCAAATGTGACTCAAAATGAAAACACTAATAGCAAACTCTGAACATTCCTTACGCTTTTCCACTTTTTCTTTCTTTTCTTTTTTTCTTTTTTTGATTTGTTTCTTTTTTTTTCTCTTTTTCTCAATTTTCATCTTTTTTCACTTTTTTCTTTTTCTTCTTTTTTCACTTTTTTCCTTTTTTTGATTTTTTTTGATGATTCCCTTTTTTTTTGACTTTTGAAGACTAAGAACATCATAAAATCTAATAATTACAAAAATTCAACCTAAGAAAAATGTACATCTAGTAATGGGTTGTAGGATCTAATTCTAAAAACTAAACAAAACATGAAACAAAATGCAATTGTGTCAAATCCTAACTATTAACATGTGCATGTGCTCAACAAATAATTGAGAAGACTATTTTCTCGC
>JANIIA010000007.1:6413245-6444280 GCA_027478495.1 Erythroxylum alaternifolium | reverse complement strand
AGTTGTGTATGGCAGACCTCCACCTCGCCTTCTATGATACTGTTCTAGTCTTGCGAAGGTTGCAGCAATAAATATTGAGTTGCAAACTCGTCGTTAGTTTCTGGCAGATTTGCGAGAACTCCTTTTACAAGCTCAAAATACCACGAAAACTACCTATGATTTCCACCATCGTAACATTTATTTTGAAGTTGGTGACAAGGTCTTGCCTAAGCTTCACCCTTATCGTCAGTTATCTTTAACTTTTAAAAGCAACAGAAATTATCTTCTCGCTTTTACGAGCCCTTCGTTATTGCTGAAAAAGTTGGGACGGTTGCTTACCGCCTCACCCTTCCAACAAAAGCCAAAATTCATCTTGTATTCCATATTTCCCATCTGAAGAAATTCTATGGATCACCTACCACAATACCTCAACTTCCAGTTGTTTACAAAGGTGCTATTTAGCCCACTCCTAAAGAAGTCTTGGAATCACGCACCTTTTCTAGAATTACACATGTTCTCATTCATTAGGAAGGTCTCTCGCCTGCTGATGCTTCTTGGGAACCGATTTCCAATAAACTTCAGCGCTATCCCTCTTGCGCTTGAGGTCAAGCGCATTCTCGATGGGCCGAGTAATGTTTGGGTCAAGAGCAGCAAGATTCTGCTAACCAAGTTTACCAGAGATTGACACAACGTGGACAAAGGAAGGAGTAGATAAGTTATCTGAATATTCAAACGTGGGGAAAGGAAGGAGTAGATAAGTTATTTGAATAAGATATCAGAATATTAGGAGTTTGTTTTATTATGATAAGTTGTTTTATCTTTCAGTTGAGATTTTTATTACTAAAAAGTAGGGCAATTTAAGGGCTGTAAGCTAGTTTAAATACTGCTCTTTAGAGCATGAATAAACAAGCAGAATTTTTGTTGACTCATTGTTAGTTCCAGATATCAAAGAGTTCTCTCTTAGCGATCTCTTATTACCTCATTCAAGATAGGTCATAAAGGGAGGAAGTCTCTCAAACATAACCTATCTGACATTCAACTACAAGGTCCCATAACCAGAAGTCAGTCTAGGGCCTGTTACAAAGTTCAGGACTGATTGCAGTAAGAGTAAGAATCATAAAAAAATTATTTCACTTGCAAGATCTTCTACTGCAGACTTACCAGTAAGTAGTAATAGGTTGAATTCTGTTTTCAGGGAGGCCATTTTACCAAGAAATTCATACATGTTCATATCTTGTTGTTTGAGATTAACCAAGTTTGATACTACAAAATAAAATGTTTGAATGTCGCTAGTATAAAGTAATTTTGCTTGACTCCATATCTCAACACAAGTTCTGTATGCCTTATAAATAGCGTGGAATTGAGTTATTTGCCATAACATACTACATAATAATGCATCAATTTGAGCCCATGCAGATTTATTTGTTTCAATATGCTCAACCCTAGTAGTTAAGTGATCGACTAGGCCTTGACCCATACACTACAATTCCACGTAGGCAGCCCATGAGGTATAATTAGAACTACCTATCTTTTCTTTGTCGTAATTGAGGAAAGATAAATAAAGGGAAAAGCACCTGATTAAGACCTAAAATCTGTAAGAGCCATGAATGGAAAAATCTCTGATGACCTGACGGTGAACAAATGGAAAACTAAAGGAAATCAGCTCACTAGTGACTGCTGAGATAGTTGGCGCCGGTGGTTAAAAGTCATGCTTGTCGGACAGAGAGATCGATAAGAGGGTCGCTTCCTGTCAACTTTCAGCAACCCTTTCCGACGGCAAAATCAGTCGTGAGCTATGGGAAACGACGGATCGGCGTTGTCTGAATAGTTAAGTGGTGACCGTAACTATTACTACAATCAATAGTAGTAAATACCTTCTTGTTTTATCACCATACAGTTATATACAGCTCAACACCCTAAAATGGGAGATAATTCAAGGGCTATGTTTTGACTTAAAGTAATTACTCACAGAAACAAATCAATAAACCAGGGAAGAAACTAGTCTCTGTTGCTGATGTGGTGAAACAGCATTGAGCAACATACGTAAGAAACTTATTTTCTAGATACGATTACATAGTAAAAGCATTCTAACTAATGAAATTTAGTTGTTCTCCAAATGCACCTTGCTTTCCGATTATTTGAACAGTAATTTATTAATGGACAGTCTTTAAAAAATGCAACTAGTTAACATATATTTGTTTACCAGGAATGCCAATCTGAAGGAGCTAACAAAATGATTGAATACCATGGAGATGTGATCTCTAAGAGCAAACTGGGTGAAGAGTATGGTAGGTTTTTTTTTTTTTCCTCATTTCTTTCAATTTGATCATGCCATTTTTTCCAACAATGCATGACCAGTTGGTAATTTTCTGTTACATAAAGTTACGTCTTCAATTTGCTGATGACTTTTCATATACTGATCCTGTAAGTTAAAATGTAGCTCCTTTATAGTTTAGCTTCCATTAACTATAATTGTTCAATCATTCCAATTTGAAGCAACCACCACTGTGTACCTCTATACAATGCTTCAGGTAGCTTTGATTCAATTCGTTTTTGTCGATGGATCACGGATCATATTCTGTTTGTCTGTAAATACTACTGATTGATTCCTTTTAACTTTTATAGCTACATATGCTCTACCAGATTTGGCGCAGCTGGGGATTAACATTTATGCAGGGAACTGGATCAGCTGGTGCAACTCTGAGAATGTATGTTTTAACAATTTGAACCGGATGTCTCCAAACACTAGACGGATGCTTAAACAGCCCTTAAACCATTAATAGGTAAGCTAATCATCACCTGTGCTCATAAATCATATCTTGTATGATTTTAACAATTTTATATTAAATGTAATTTTGGTTTTTGGCAGATCTGGCATTGTCAGTATCATCAGGGTTGAAAGACTTCATGGGAGGGAGAAACCTACAGTGATCACATAAACTCACATTGCCGATCCCAAGTAATGCCGGGCACCAATCTTTTCTCAAAGTTTTGCAATGTAATCGAGTTATTAAGTTGCATCTTGCAAAGTACATTAAGCACTAAAATATTTGCATAATAAACTCTCATAACCAATAAGCTTATGCTCATCCTCTGTTCTTGAGTTGAACTCACATTAATTGGATAGCAGTAGGAATTGAATTTGTGAAACCCTTTTTAGCAGAACCGAGCTTGTGTAAAGGTTGTTAAACTCAACAACGTTTTTCTTATCGAAGTGGACAATGATACAGCTTGTAAAATATAATGATTTCCATTTCTGGTTAAGAGTTAGTGGTTCAGTGGACATAAAAGACCATGTAAATCAAACGTATTCTAAAGAAAGGAGTCAGGCTTCTCTTTTTGTTCAGACAATCATCCGGTATGTATCATGAGAAACAAACTTGCATCATCTTCCTGTCTTATGACTGTAGTTCGAGCATTATTAACAAATGCATATACATCTATGTATACGGAAAATATAGGGGTTTTTCATTTTGAGTTAGCTGATTGCGTCTTTTCAAACAACTGACTAACTACCAATTACTAGTTAGTGTCAGCTAGTAGTTCTCTTATTGTGTTGATCTACATAGAATGATAGAATGCAACACACTTTGTGCTGATAAGGATATAAAGTTTCCCATGTTTGTGTGTTTCCTAGTTTCTTTCACTATCCTTGTTCTGCATCTAATATCTCTTCGACAGGTGGTAAAAGTGATGGAAGTGACATCCAAATGGTGGTGGAAATTGAAAGTGCCAAATGATAAAAGCAGCAACTTGAGCATTTAAACGTGCAACTTCAACGAAGTACCTCATCTGTCATTAGATGACACGGTTTAGAACCTGAAAAGGATAAAAGTTCAAGAGTACCAGTTATTACATAACACGGTTTAGAACCCGACAAGGATAACAGTTCAAAAGTACCAACTTAAGATTCTGGTAGGTGTGCAAGGTGAACTACTCCATATATAGATATATTTACATGGCAACTTGCAAGCTTTATGGCTTACGTTCCAGCGGTGAAAATGTCACTTGAATCATTGACTTATTTAGATTGTAAGTCAGTTAGGGACACTGTTACGGGGTGTGTCACTATTCATACAGTATTCAGAGACTAAAAGGATCAGTGAAGAATATTTGATTAGTACTAGAAAGAACATGTAAAAGAGGCCTAGTTGCATGGTCATGGACATGTGTTGAGAAAGCATTAAAATGGGTGGTGGCTCTATGCAAAGCAAAGTATCTAATATGTTAATAAGTCAAGGGTTTTATCCTTTTAAGTACAGCTTTAGCTCGATCAGATCTCCATGATGAGAAACCATATCCAATTGCAGGTTCCGACCGCCATTTGTGGGAGCTGAGTGTACAACTAAGACAGGCATGACCACCCAAAAGCTATAATGGTTGAGATATTGCCCTTGATATACCTCTCTAGTCTTCTCAAAAATATGCAACCCAACAAATTCTCTTGCAGCCCCATTTTGTGTATAATGGCACAGCAAGCATTCAACATGAGAGGACATGTTGGGACACCATTTCTGGTCACTCTCTCTCTCTCTCGCTCTCTCTGCGAAGCTGCTTTCTTTTCTTCTTTTTTACACTTTCCTACGACGTGACATTGTCTAACTACATTCCCAACTTGTTCCTTCTTTTCAAATGAACATAGCCTGATGAGGAGCAGAGTTACTTATATTTTTTTGTATCATATGTTCATGTAAGTCCCTTTAATGCATTAGGGCTTATCAGAAATGAACAATGTAAAGAAACCCTTTTGGCCAAATCTTCTAAAAACAACTTTAATCAACATTGTAGCTGCATAACCAATTTAGGATTACTAGAACATGGTTAAAATTCGAGACCAAAAGCATTAATGTCTTTAGTTACCTTGTTCTTCGACTGTTCCTGAAATGGGCACATAAAGTTTCTGCAGAATTGGACGAATGTTTCAATAGTTTTGTTTCATTTGGCTAAGTAGAAGAACATAATATACTTTTTTTTTTAAACACCATTTCAATGGAATCCAACCTTTTTCTCAAAGATCCAAAGCCAAGATCAATCCGGATTGTCTCTGCCCCCCATTTATTAATGTGACTTTAAATCCTCCACCAGACCCACCATCAAATAATTGTACAGACAAGGAAAAAAGTAAGCAAGCTTTTAGTGCATAACAAGAGGATGGAACTGTGTTTGTCCTCACTGATACACACACTTTAGCTGTAGTTTGTGCATAGATCCAACCTTGTTGGGTCTATCAATTTCATGGGATTTGGTCAGGCCTTGATCGGAAACACAAACACACACACCAAAAAAGTATAATGAGAATATTTATTTTAAAATTTAAAAAAAGAAGATAAAACTCCATTTTTGCCCCACTTTTGTCTGCATGACATTGCAGTTTTGTGACAACTCCACCATCATGTTAGTTGCCTCTAGTGATGGACCCCTTGTGTTTCCTACCCTCCTCCTCCACCTACTCTATTTATACAGGAAAGAAATACATACCAGATTTTGGAAACTTCCCAATTTAAGTTAGAACTTATTACATACTATTTTTACACTGATATTGACTGCTGCTAACTTGGGGAAATTGACACGTAAATGACTCACTTTTGATGCTTTCTTGTATTTAATATTTTAAAAATCGGATTGTAAGTTAGACCGGTAAAAGAAGAGGTTTAAGGTTTAAAAAGTTCAATTAGAATTCTACCATTATAAATTTGAACAAAATTAAAGAATTTAAAATATAATCGAAAGGAATTGTCTTTACCAATCGAAACATTTGATGTTAAATTAAAAAAAGATTGTTATAAGAATTTATTAATTTACAAAAATAGACTTATTAATTAATAAATTGATTGAGAAAAAATTTAATTCCAATTTATTATTTTTGACAATAAGAGTTATTGAAATAAATTGAATCTAAATCAAACTAAAATATTGACTTATTTAAAATTTTTATGATTGAACCAATCGAACCAATTAGATTTTTTAATTGGTTGTATCTATCTTTGGGCACTCCAAATACTATATACTATTGATAGGTTATCAACCAAAAACACATAAATATCTCTCAAGGATACTTCAGAAGTTAGTGCACGTTACATAGTGAAAGTTGTTTTTGGAGAGTAAAGAGAAAAAAGGAAATAATATAGGTCAAATTAGGATCATTCATGTTAATTTTTTAAGTATAATTTTTAATTAACAAATCGTTATTATTTTAGATAAAAATGTATTACTCAAAATAAAAAATCAACTTGCATGGTTATTATTGGTGGAATATTTTTAAAACTTTAATATTTTTAATTAATACCTTAATAATTGATAGTGATGATATTTTTATATTTCTTGTC
The DNA here is from genome assembly GCA_027478495.1 of Erythroxylum alaternifolium. Taxonomy (NCBI): domain Eukaryota; kingdom Viridiplantae; phylum Streptophyta; class Magnoliopsida; order Malpighiales; family Erythroxylaceae; genus Erythroxylum; species Erythroxylum alaternifolium. Next base: position 6,437,975 of record JANIIA010000007.1, on the reverse strand, counting down.
AATATTGTAAATTTGATTAAAATTTTGAATATAATATATATTTTACCATAAATTTATAAAATGGTATAATTACTTCGTCATTTCTAGTTATATTTTTATTAGTTTTTACTATTAAATATAATAATAAGTCAGAATTCGGTTAAATTTAAATCGAACAAATTAATATTATTTTAAAGTAGAGACTAAGCTGTTTGAATTAGGTCTCGGACTAGCTCCTAAACTTAAATCCAACCTAAAATCTGATTAGTGTAAACTTAATTTATTAAACATCTCTAATTACTATGATAAGTGCACTTCTAAACGATGCAGGTGAAACAATGGTATTGTTTCCTCCTACATTGTACCCTAGCCTTCAATAATAAGAACATGACACCTTTGCCTTGCGGGCATTCTTATGATCATCTTCGTCTTCTCAGTCTCCAGGCTGAAGGGACATGCCAAATCTCTCCGTACGAAAATGGTTGCATTGAATAGTTTAATGAATCAACCATTTTTCATGTAGTACTAATTTATTAGACTGTTCTTTGACTTGTCTTTCATCTGAGATAAGTTCTTTTGTTTCGGTTATGGTCTTTTTATTATATTCTATTAAATCTTATTCACATATTTACGTAAATCTCACGTAAACATATGGATGAGATTTAATAAAATAAGGTTAAAACAAAATAACTGTAACAGAAAATTTAGGAGGCTTCAAACTCGCCCTCCTTCCAAAACATTCCTCATTGTTAATCAACCATTGACTCCAAAACACTAAACACATAGAGTTAGTTTATTTAAGTAATATAGTAAATTTGGTAATTAAGCCACTAGACTCAGTAATAATTAATGTTTTAAAAATTAGACCGATAAAATAAAATTTAAAAAATTTAACCAAAATCATAATATTATAAAATTAGTATATAGTAAATAAAATATAAATTATAAAAGAAGAAAAAATAAAATAAAATAATTTCTTGAAATTTCAATCTATTAATGTATAATAAATTAATCATAATAATTCTCTTTTAATAATTTTTATTATTTTGTATGAAGAATACTAAAGTGATTATGTTGTTAGATAAATATAAACAATAAAAAGTCGAGCATTTTGATGAAAGAATCAATAATATTTATGTTTATTAAAAAATTGAAGTTTATTTAAAGGAGACTGATAATTAAAAATTAAATAATTATTCTAATTTATAAAAATTTGTTAGTTTTTAATATAAAAATATTAAAATAAATGTAATTAAAAATTGACTAATTTAAACTTTTATAATTAAATTAGTCATAATAGAATTGATTTCTAATAACAATCGAAGTCTTGAAGGATCGAAAGTGGGACGAGACAGGCATGTCTTCAATCTGACTCAGCACTTGTACTTGTCCTACTCATTTGACAAATCCTGAGAGAATGGTCAACTTCAGGATTTTTGGTGACTTTCAATTCAGACTTCACGAAATCCTACACAACTGACCCAAATTGCCTCCTCATGATCACATCAAGCTTCTTGGAGATATCGTCTGAGGCAAGCTCTCGACGACCCAAATTGCCGGTTTTTTTTTTTTTTTGTTTTACTTTCTTCTTCTTCTCGACAGGTGCAAGAAGTTGAATCGAATCATCCAACTTCGATCTTTCTTTGTGTCAATTTGCATTTCATTCAGTTCAGCATTTTATCAAAAAAGTTTAAGTAGCTGTGTGATGCTAACTTAATTGATTTTATAAATTTATTAACACACCTCTAAGTTGAAAGTCTTTTTGATTTGAAATATATACAGACTTACTTTACCTTGTTCTGAATGATAGGTGGATGATAGGATTTAAATTTACGACCATTTAATTGCAGAGACTTTGATACGGTATTAAACGACCGTTTCACCACAAAAGTTTAAGATTTTGTGTGAGGCCAATTTAATTAATTCTACGTATTGATTAACAATTATTTCTTACCGAACCACATTACTAGAAATAAGGAGAAGATCTTTAAATATAAAACAAATTTTAAGAAAAATATTCATATTTTAGTTAAAAAAAATTGATTGAGTGGAATATTGGATCCTACCAATTGAATTGACATTAAATTTAAAGTCACTATTTAATAAATTAATATTTTAAAAATTAAAAAATATCGTTATTTTAGAAAAAAAATCTCTTATAATAATATAATGAGAATATTTGTGAATAATCAAAATTTTACATTCAAAGTGGGATTTAGTAAAAAATTACTATTTATGATTAAAATATGTTCAAAAAAATTATTTAAGAAATATGATATTAATTATTATACATTATTCTGTAATACATGGTTAAAATAAATTATTAAAGAACTCAATAATTTAATTCTATTTACAACAAAATAAGAGAATATTGTGTTGGACAATTATGTTGGTTCAATTATCACTTATTAAAGAGTTGAAAAAAAAATCACATAAGTAAAAATATTTTAGGAAAAAAATAAAATGTGTTGGAGAATCATGAAAGTTCAATTAACACTTATTAAAGGGTTGAATCTTAAAAAAAAAAAGAAATTGATATGCATTGGTCCCACTAATCCTCAACACATTCCATTGATAATGAAAAAAAATCATGTGCTTGATGCTTAAAGTCTTTCCACTTAGCTGACCATACACACTTGTAAATATGATAATGGAGAAGTGCTTAGTTAGTGCTTTACATGCAAAAACTGTATAAGTCAACTCCAAAACACATGTATTATGTAATATTCATGTTTCACGGTTAAAAACAGTTGGAGCCATCACACTTCAAACACTTCCATTGTTCTTCTCATTACTACACCAACACTTGTCCTGCTTTAATCTTGTCTATTTCCAATGTCATTAAACTATTTTTTTGGATTATTTAGATTATAAATTTTGTGTGATTTTCAATTTTTATATTTTAAAAATTATTATTTACGTCTTTATTCAACCGAGATCTAATTTTTCTAACAGGCCGTTTGGAATCCAATGAATTAGATTCAATTCATTAATTTTATGTAATAAAATTCAATTAATGTGTTTGGAATGTTAAAAAAGAGATAACTTGAATTCAACTACGTAATTGAATCTCATTTTTTTTATGAATTCAATTCACATCTCAAATAGTCCGATTTGGTGTGTGAATTAAAGAGTCAATTTTTTTCAAAACATTAAAAATTCTTTTTCCAAATATATACATCATAAATATACAAATTACTACAAAATACACACACATGGATTACATACTATTTTTAATTAAGGATAAAAAAGTCATATGAAGTAGTTTAATTTATTTTTATTGTGTTCCAAATAATGTAATTGAATTCAATTCTAATATTTATATATTTATTCCAAACTGTATAAATCGAATTTAATTCAATCCCACAAATGTAATTGAATCCAATTCGTCAATGAATATAATTCGAAAGTCTCCAAACAATCTGTAAGTAAAACGTTGTTATTTTGTTTAGAAAATTTGGGCCTCAGATTAGTATGGGCCTAATTTGACCCATGAGAAAGCTCATTAAAAAATGCCTAAATTTAGACTCATGGGTTAGCCCATTGCTATCCCTATAAAAAACGATAAAATAATATAAATTACTTTAATGATTAAATTTAGGCCAATATATATATAATATTTTTCATACAAAAATAAAAGAAAATGCATGGTTATTATTTTTTAAGTACGAACACTATTAATACTTTAATTAAAATAAGAAAATTATTAATAATTATCTCAAAATAAATACTTATCATAAATTGTAAGTTCTAATCAATAATTGGAGAGACTATTGTATAATTTTATTTTTTATTTTTCCAAATTACAATAGGATTAAAAATCATTTTTTTTGCACATTTCTTTGACTTTTAGGAAGCAAGAAAAAAGAACATAATTGTGACTTATTATGGTTTGTCCCTTCTCTTGTATGACATGTTGGAGCTTCATCTGGGCAAGTGGTACGATGTGTACATTTCCCTTTGTCTGAACTCAACAGTTTGAGAAACTCCATTGTCTATGAAAGATCAATCTTTCAAGTTCTTATCTTTGTTCTCTTACAATGCCTGAAAATTTATTTTTTGCCCAAGTTGTTATTAAAAATTAATTAAAGAAAACATGTCCATCTGGATCAGCTCAATTTCGGTTTGAATATTGAATGCAAATTCGCACAAGGGGTGCTCCTATTTTGTTATATATTACTGTTTAATGTATGTGATTATAAAAAAGATTGTATTTTAAACCCCAACGTTTACAATAAAATATAACGTAAACTTTAATATTTTGAAGTGTTCATATCAAACCGTGATATTTTTAAAACATTCAGATCATACCTTAGATAGACGAAAATTTTGAAAGGATTAATTTTTGTCGATTAATATGACATTTTTTAATATTTTTAATAGAATGTAAGTTTTATTGTCACATAATTAACTATTTTTAAATTAGTCTGAAAGTGGTTCTACTGTCACGTGACAATAAGACAACCCTCGAGGGCTGTGACCGGATAGTTAAGAGCGGGGCTTGGCATGCGCTAGGTTCCAGGTTCGATTCCATGTCACGTTATTGCAGTCATCGTAAGAGCTTGGGGTAATCGGAGGTTTGAGGTGTTACTCTATTGAGCTCTCTATTAAGAGTGTTGCCCGTTGGGCCTTCCCGTTGGAGGTATTGCCCTCTGGGCCTCTCATTGCACACGAGTTGTTGCCTGCTGGACCTCTCAGATAGAGTTTCCCTCGTATTCTAAAAAAAAAGTGAGAATAAGACATATTTTTACTTAAAAATAAAAAATAATATCACACCAGTATTAATGTAACAGTTAACTGATAGAGAGTTGACCCTTGTTAAATTTTCTATCCATTTAGAGTTTGTTTTGAATTATTTAAAAACGCTGAGGTTCAATTTAAACGCTTAAAAACGTTAAGTTTATTCTGTATTATGTTGTAAACGTTCAGATTTAAAATACATTTTTAGTCTAAAAAATATAATATAAATTTTAAGTAATCACATTCTAAATTTCATATAAGGGTTAAACTTATTTCTCAACCAATATTTTTATATAAAAATGAAAATTTTTATAATATCTTATGTTTTATATAAAATTTATCAATATTTCAAATTTTCAGATTCAAAAAAAAAGAAATGCAATAACAATATTTGAAAGTATTATTAAAAAAAGGCTTATTATATATTTATATTGTTTTTATGTTATACATCCAAAGTCAGTGAATTTAAAAGCATTCAAAGAAAAAGAATAGATAAATTAAATTTATTGGAGAAGTGAGGTATGAAGTCAACAAATTTGAGTTGGTAAGGCTATGGAGATTGGAAGTTGTTTAAGCTAATGTTTTGTTTACTAACCTCTTTGAAAAGAGATTACATAGCAGTAATCATTTACTAACCTCTTTGAAAAGTGATTATATAGCATTAATCCACCAGGGAAAAGGGTATTTCTTGTAATAATGACATAGAAAAGTCAAATAGTACATTGCAATATAGGCTTCTTCTTTTTTTCTTTTCTTGTATGCTCTTTGTCTTTATTGAAGCATTAATGTTTGGTGAGTAGTAGTGAAAGTAATAATGGGTGAGAAGATAGTAGTGGTAAAGTAATAATTTAAAGAAATAATTGAAAGGTATTTCTTCAAAGTAATAATTTAAAGAAATAATTGGTTAGAATTGAAAATATATTAAATTTTGCAAGTATTAATTCAAAAAAATTTTAAAATTATTTAAGAAATAATTTACAAATTATTAGGGGCAAATCTCGGTGCACAAAGTTTCTCGTTTTACGAGAATCAGGGGACGATCATTAATTATACGCAATCTTTTCTTTATATTTTATAACGAAGTTGTTCCGTGACTCAATCTTATGATTTTTTAATCACAAAGGAGTAACCTTATCGATTAATCCAAAACTCACTTTCAATTTACAAATTAGTACATGCATTAAAAACTTGTTACTATTATACATAAATATGTGGGTCTAGCAAGAGTTTATTACAAAAAGGAATTTTATTAATTTTTTAAACTTGATGTAAGTTGTTAATTTTGTAATGATTCAAGAAGAAAATTACTTAAAATAAATAAAAATGTGATAATAAAATTTTATTAGATATAATTAGAATATTATATTATTGTGTTAAATAGTATTTTAATTCATTTAATTGTATTAGGTGATTAATTTTTTTTACTATTTTTAACTTAAAAATCTTATTCAATTCAATAATTTTTTGATTCAAAGTTGGTTTTATCTTATTTTGAATCATAATATTATATACTGACATGATTTTTATCTTAAAAAATCTTTAAATTGATTATTTTATTTTTAAAATGAAATAATTTTCAAATACTATTTTTAAATACATATTAAATAAATTTATATATATAATAATTTGTAAATAAAATAAAATAACTTTAGTGACACCTCTTATTTCACAGCTGCAGATGACATTTCTTTCAAGAATTTTATAAATTTGTTTTAATTCAAAATTTTGAAAAAATGAATTAAAATTCAAGAAATCCTTCAAAAATCTTAATTTAAATTGCAGATTATTTAAAAACTTTTAAATGGGAATCAAAATTTATCAAATCTGAGTCTGAACAGACAAATTAGAATCAAGTAGATAAGATCGCATGAAACAGATTTGATACAGATTAACAGGTAAGGATTTCATTCTGGCAAACTGCCAATGTCACTGCCAATGTCATGTTCTGTGTGAGAAAGTCTCTAGTTCGATAGCTGCTATCATTTTGCCGCACGAGAGGATCTGAAGTCTAGCAGCAACATTGCTCTGTTTCATGCAATCATTTTATACCTAGTCATACAATGTGATATAAACAGGAGATGGAGAACATTAGTTAATGAAAGAACCAACTTGTCCGAATTCCTACTTCCGTCCTCAGATTCTGTCCTACGAATCCTGGCTCTTCACATCAGCCAAATGAACATGGTATTGTTCGATAATACTGTTAATAAAAACAGGGGAAGGAAGCAGAGTACGCTAGGAAATGAAGATGATGACGAAGATAGGTTACTATTTTAATTAGACATTAAAATTTCCCAGTTTTATCAAAATCTGTTGTGTTTCTTCCAAGAAAAGCATGCATAGGACCCCCCAGTCCCCTCTCAGGTGGGCTTTGGCCTTTATAGGTACAGAACAGGACGTCATGGGTCCTATAAATAGAACATCGAAGTCTCGACAGACCACACAGGTTACATTATCGATTATCTCTCTCTTACTCTGCTTTCTCAAGAAACGCCAAAACTACCATTACCACTGGGAAACGCTTTGCTGGAGAACTATACAAGGACACCACTCCCACAAATTGAACGACAACCCAATTTTCTCAATCACAAACACCCTGTTCTGCAGTTCTAACCCCACTCTGCAAGTTTTTTTGTGAAAACATAACCACTTTTCGCTGAGACAGAGCAGGAAAGGTATAAGATTCCAAACTCTGTTTCACCGATCTTCTTCTTCCCAACTAGAGCTGATTTGGGTTTTCCTTAATTTTCACTTGGCAAATCTTAATACTCTAATGCAATGGCAATAGACTGTCGCAGAAGCATGCCATCTTCACTGCCTCACCATCATCATCAAAAAGATGAGATCAAAGAAGAGCAAACACCTCTGGTTTTTGACGCCAAAGTGCTTATGTACCAATCGAATATACCCCAACAGTTCATTTGGCCCGACCATGAAAAGCCATGCGTCAATGCGCCGGAGCTCCAAGTCCCACTTATAGACTTGGGAGGTTTTCTCTCCGGTGACCCTGTTGCTTCGACGGAAGCTTCAAGGCTAGTTGGTGAAGCGTGTCAAAAACACGGCTTTTTTCTCGTCGACAATCATGGCGTCGATAAAATACTCATCTCTCATGCACATCGGTACATGGACAACTTCTTTGAATTGCCACTCTGTGAAAAGCAAAGGGCTCAAAGGAGAACCGGCGAGCACTGTGGATATGCCAGTAGCTTCACTGGCAGGTTCTCGTCTAAACTACCATGGAAGGAAACTCTCTCTTTTCGATTTGCAGCTGAGAAGAGCTCACAAAAAATTGTTCAGAACTATTTGCTTGAGAAAATGGGTGAAGATTTCCAAGAATTTGGGTACAGTACAATCTACCCTTCACACATCCGATCATTTGCTTGCCTTCTTCGCTGATTATTTTATCAAAGCTGAGATTTTTCCTTTCTTTGCTCTGTTTTCTGCAGAACGGTGTATCAGGAATATTGTGAAGCCATGAGCACTCTGTCACTAGGAATCATGGAGCTACTAGGAATGAGTCTCGGCGTAAGCAGGGCTCATTTCAGGGAATTTTTTGAAGAAAACGATTCGATAATGAGACTTAATTACTACCCACCGTGTAGAAAACCTGATCTTACATTAGGAACTGGACCTCATTGCGATCCAACATCCTTAACCATCCTTCACCAAGACCAAGTTGGCGGTCTTCAAGTGTTTGTAGACAATGAATGGCGTTCGATTCGCCCAAACTTCGATTCTTTTGTCGTTAACATTGGCGACACCTTCATGGTAAGCAGTTACTTAAAACACCAACTAATCAGATGCGATGGTTACATGTAACGATGAATTAGTCAAATCTGATTAGTAATGTTGATGTTTTTTGTTCTGTTCTTCAGGCTCTTTCCAATGGAAGATACAAGAGTTGCTTGCATCGAGCAGTGGTTAACAATCAGACACCAAGAAAATCACTTGCCTTCTTCCTCTGTCCGAGGAACGACAAGTTAGTAACTCCACCAAGTGAATTAGTAGACTCCTGCAATCCCAGAATCTATCCAGATTTCACGTGGCCTATGCTACTGGAGTTTACACAGAAGCACTATAGAGCTGACATGAACACTCTTGAGACGTTCACGAATTGGGTTCAACAAAGAAGTAGCTGAACCAAAAGTTTTAAAATCACAGACTCGTTCAGTCATTTTGTTCCTTAGAAGGCAAGGCTACATTTAAGAGAGTGAGGGAAAAAAAAAAGCCAGCAAAATTTTACAGAGGAAAAAAAAAAGGCCATAGATTCTTCTGATAAATAGCTCTGGTCAAGAACAAAAATGGGCAAGTTAAGAGAGATACATGGAACAAATAAGATGCTGAACCAGCTAAAATTTTTGTACCCTCCTTTTGATTTTAAATTCTTAATGACATAGAAAGTTCTTCAATACATTGCATCAAAAACAGATCAAGAACAGAGCATGCTCTGTTGTTCTTAACAACTCTACTTAAACGGCAATTATAATTTCCACTTAAGACCATAATTTTGTTTTTGACGATAGTTTTAGTGGGATGGAACATGGACTGTCAATTTTTTTAAAATTAAAAGCGTAAAATTATTTCTTAATCTTTTAATTACTTAGGCTTAAGTTTATTTAAAACTCAATTCTTTTAAATAAAACGCCATCGTTTTGCTTAAAAGAGTTAGATCTCGGATTGATCTGAGCCTAAATCTGGACTATAAACTAGTACATTGAAAACATTCGGACCTAGGCTGATGTATTTTAGTTGATAATTTTATAAAAATTAACATAATTTTTTTCTTCATGTGAGTCCCTTTCTCAATGTCTAATATGAATTTTTCTTTGATTGATCACAATAGCATAAACGAGACGACAATAATAATCAAGTAAAAAAATTTACCGAAGTGTGAGATCTAAAAAAGTTTAGTAATACGTAACTTTACATCTAACTAATAAAGAAGTTGTTTTTAAAAAAAACCTATTCTTTTAATATTTTATTGACTTATTTGACACTTTTAAGCTTTTAATAATTAGTATTCTTCTCCATGAAAAATGGAAAAAAAAAGTAGAATCTCTTATTTTAGAAATATGTAATAACATTAAAATGGGTATTTTTTATTTTTTTATTTTAAAGGATTATTTATGCAAATGGGTATTTTTTATTTTATTTTTTATTCCTCTAACTTTCTATAGAATCGAAGAAGCAACACTCCAAGGACTGCCTTCCAATATCGAAACTCGTCTTCTTCCGTGTCCCGGTTTCTTTGAAGAACCAAAAGGCCCTAAAGCCATGTGCTTTCTAGAGTTGGAACAGCTGGGTCAGGTCAAGTAGACAAAACAAACAAACCGAACAGTTGTTTCTGTTTTATTTTTAATTTATTTCCAAGTTATCCTCTAATGTTAATTTGGGACTATCAATTATAAATTTTACTATTTTATAATAAATTTCTCTAATTATTATTTCTATAATAATCACTTTTTTTAGGTAATATGATTATATAAAAAGGAGATTGATGTTATTAAGATCTCTAATATATAAATTATGGAAAAATTTTAAATTAAAAAATGATAATTTTTAAAAAATGTAAAAAAAGAAAGTAATTATATTTTATAAAATATACTCCTCATATGTCACCGTTTCTTTTAGACAAGTGTAGAGAATTTAAAGCATTGACTCACACTAATTCCATGATTTTTAAGTTAATAATTATATAAAAATGAAATTAGCGTTATTAAAATCCCAAAAATTCACAAATTTAAAAATGAAATATTTCTAGCAGGAAAAAAATAATTATTAAAAAATTCAACAAGTTCAATTGATTCAACCGAAAAATTTTTGAACCATTTAATTTTTCGGTTCATTTTATTTTAAAAAATTTTATTGTTAAAACAGATAAATTTATTAATTAATCAATCAATTTTTTAAAATAATAAATTTTTATAAACTAAAATAAATCGATTTATTTTCGCATCTCCTTCAATTATATTTCAAAATCTTTAATGTTATTTAATATTCACTTGAATATATCACGATTTAATATTAACTATATTTTTAAAATTTTAAATCTCTTATTTTATCGATTTAATTTTAATATTTAAAAACTGAATTCAACTAAACCGTATCATTGAAACCAATGATTCACACAACTAGCACGAACCAATTATTTTTTTATCTTAATTTTATTTTGGACATACACGAGCAGCTAGCTAGGCAAAGACTGTAATTTCTTTTTTTGAAAAAAAAAGAATATAGGAAATGGCCCACAAAATATATGATACAGAGCGATAGGTTCGCTAAAATCCACAAATAATTGACAGAGCTTTCTCTGAAATTGAAATACATATTATTATTTTATGGTTTCATTATTGTCGTTTTGTTCTATCTGGAGATTTGGATGGATTTGCAGATAGAAAACATTGGAAAGGAGTAGTACTTACATCATTTGTCGTGGTCTTTGTCCTTAAATGCTGCAACATTCTTTCACCTCATCTAAAAAGATGGTATATAAAATTATTAAAAGTAAACATAATTATTAAATTTTTAATTCTCTAAAGCCGAGAAACTTTCTTAATCTAATTTTTAATTTAATTCTTGAAAATTATATCTTATACTTGATTATTAAGTAGTTTATTTTAATAATTTAAAACTCGACCGGTTTAACAATAAAAGCTTTGAATAAATTGGCTTCTTGGTTCGATTTATTTTAATAATTTTTACTGTTAAAATCGATCAGTTCATTAATTAATTAGTTAGGTTTATAAATTAATTAATTTTTATTTTTTAATTAAACTTCGAATTATTCGATAGATAATAATATTATTTTTTAATAATATTTCAAAATTTTTATTTTTTTTCAATCTTTAACAGTTTTATGATTGTTTAATACAAGTTGAATCTTTACTTTAAGCCTCTAATTTTACTGGCTTAAAATATCAGCTTATTTATTAATATTCTCTAAAACTCAAAAAAAATATAAAACTATCATTTATATGAATAAATCCTTTACAAAATCTATTTTATTTTTTGACATGCAAAATCTTTCTTACTCCAATTTTTTTTGATAAAAATCATTATAATTTTCAAAAATCATATCTTACTATTAAAAAATTAAACTTAAAAATAACTTTTTTGGTACAGGACATATATGATTTGTTGGGTCGCGATTGAGATGTGTAGCTTCAACAAATTTATCGGAAGAGGAATCAAAGCGCTAATAATCTAGCTAATTTAGCTTTGCGAGCACTACCAAAGCTACATGTACTTCCAAAACTTTTGATAGAAATGTTGATTTTTGTTCAACAGGATAGTCAAGCAAGTTTATATGGCCGAGACATGCGATAATGTTGTAATTTAAGTTCCTTTATTTCCTTTGTATTCAAAAAATAATAATAAACTTGAAAATAACTTCTTTATTCATCAATCAATCACACAAGCTATTCAGTAACATAAGCTTACTTTAAGAATAGTAATTTCATATCTCACTCATTCAAACTAAACCCTGATTTAACTTTGTGTCTGTCCTTGTTAGGTGTCATTAAAGCTTGTTTGATTAGTATTATTCAGCTAAATTGATCTCACTAGGTGTCTATACGTAAGTAGTAGCTTATGAGCTAACCTCCTCGCGAGGCTACACGTCTAATCTAAAGCTTAAAGCTAACTTCATTCCTTTCTATTCACCAACACTCACTTTATCATCTTTTAATGAAAGATCATTAAGATTACAGCTAGCAAACGCACAAAGATTCAGGTTTGTTTTGGCAGTTAACTGATTGTATTAACTGTTAGTTGATTCTATCAGCTGTTAGCTAATAGCTGATTCTATTAGCTGATTTGACCAGCGGATTGTATTAGCTGTTTGTTAGAAATATTTGGTAAAAATAGCTGTTTAGTATTAGCTGTTTACCTGTAAAATGACTTATGAGGACATGAATTTAAAAAAATTATAAGGATACAAATATTATAATAAAATTTGTGAAATTAGGATTATATTAATTACAAAATATAATTACTCTATTTTATGTAATCTAAATTCTAATGTCTAACGCATCTACAATATTTTGTTAAGATATATACTCAAGTGCATGCTATTTTTTTCCTTTTTAAAAGAATAATGATTGATTGGATATATACAAAATAATTATTGTTATATATTATAATTTATATTCATCTTGAATTTTTGATAGATAAATTAATTATTTATTACAAGTTTATAATTTAACCAAATTTTATTAAAATATTTGAACCAATCACATTATTTATTTATATGTTAAAAATGATCCTAAAACATCATTTTACTTTTAAATTAAATTATCCTTATTTATCAAATTCTCATTTGCTTAGTTTTTTCTAATTTAGATGAATGATTTATTTAATTTGAAACTTTTTAATTTATATTTTTTATCAATTTAAAAGTCACTTGATTTTATTTTTTAATTATTTAGTTTCCAATTTAAAGATTGCTTACTTTTTATGAATTTGTTAGTTAAAAATTTATAATGAAAATTGCCAATCACTTCATATAAAATTGCACTTGATCATACAAGATTAAACATATAAAAGTAAATAACATGTTCAAATTTAAAAGATTTAATTTAAAAAAATTCGAGATAAATGTGATCTAAAATTTGATATATCATAATCTTGTATACATATGAATAAGACTTTAGAATACCTTAATTATTGAGTCTTTTCGATGATTAAAACTTAAACATGTCCTAAAAATCAAACCAAAATCAATAAATAAACATCTTATTAGTTAGTATGTGTCTTTATATTTTAAAATAAACACGTTAAAAATGTTTAGTACATGTCCTTAAGTTTTCTTTCAAGCTCAAAAAGAAAAAAAACAAATAAATAAAAGTAAAAAGTTAGAACCAAAGAACAAATGGTAGAGGATTCTAGAACTGCCCACAAGCTTCACTTAAAATTTATCTATACGACTTACACGTGAGTCTCACCTCTCCCTCTCTCTCTCTCTCTCTATACATTTAATAGATCATTGTGAGCCCTTTTTCTCTCTTGTTTTTCATCTGTTTACTTGTGAAGATGTCGTGATCTTTGTTTTTCATCTGTTTACTTGTGAAGATGTCGTGATCTTTGTGTTTTCTTTAGATCAGTTCTCATTTTTGATTTCATTAACTTTCTATCTTTTTGCTGGTTGTCTATTTATCGCTCAGATTTGATTGCGTTAAATTGATCAAGTTTTTACTGTTAAGTTAATTGTGGTTTCGCAATTGAACGTTGAATCGAAGATGATTTTTTGGTCTTTATTTTCTTGTGTTAAATTTACGTTCTAGTCTCCTTACGAAGTTTCTTCATCTCCGAGTTCTTCTGCTACAAACCCACACAGTGATGAGTCAGGGGTACCGTCGTCATTGATAAACAGCTAATTCGGCTGTTTGTTCAAAACGCTCCAATTTGGAGCTTTTTACAAAACAGCTGGTTGGGTTGAATCAACCAACCCAACCAGCTCATAACCAAACAAAAAAATCAGCTTATTAGTCAGGTCAAACATCTAATTTGAGTCAACCAGCTGATTTTCAGCTGATCAGTTGGATACCAAACGGCCCCTCAATCTTTCTTTCTTCCACCAAACTCACACTTATGAATAGTTTAAGAGATTAATAACACAATATGACTAATACCCTCTAATGCTTAGTAGAGAAAGAACGTTAAAACGAGATCCTTTACATTCTAACCTTGTTTTCGTTCTAAAACGGCGTCATTTTTAGGTTTGTTTATATATAAAATATTGTCATTTTAGGTCAAAACAGTGGTACAAAGGAATTCAGGAAAGAGACGTTATAGGTTTTAGACAGCCGCCACAAGTAAGGACAACGACAGTCCCACACTCGTACTGGGTTCCAAAGGAGATGGATGGATCACGTGGAAACATTTGTTGTTTATCTTGTCACGACCAGACCACCCCGTCCCTCCCTCCAACTAAATCCGACCCAATCCTGTTGTGTTTTTTTTTATTTTCACGCTTCTTTCTCTATCACCATCGTCTTCTTCTTCTTCTTGTTCTTGTTCTTCCGTTGTTGGTCTTTCAACAAAAAACAATCAAAACGACATTTTCTTGGGATTTCTTCCACACATTGCTCACCTGTCCCTACCCCTCATCCCACCTGTACCTCTCTTGTTTCTTCCCAAAACTCCACGGCCTCCTTCTCTCTCTTTCTTAATTGCTCTCTTTTATTAGTATATAAACTAATAAAATGATTTTATTTTTATCAATCGAATTAGATTAGATTAGATTGGAAAATTCGAAAGTAAATCTAATTTAAAATTTATAAAAATTGCTTTTTAAATATAGAAATATTTTAAATCTGGTCAAAACAGGATTCACTTGTTATTTGATTATTTGACTCATCGTCATAATAATTATTTTGTTATTATTATTATTATTATTATTATTATGCATTAGAAATTAAGAGTCTCTAAAGGTCAATTTGCAAAAATTGTTAGGTGTCCGATTGGAGTAAGGTCATTATCAACATAGGATTTATCCAAAAGCGAATACCTGCACTGCACACACGGTTGGACCAAAGATTTTACAGGTTCTGAAATGAAGATTGTCAAGATCCACATGTTTTTCTGCACGAATCATCAAATGAGCCAAAGCCCTGAAACCGAAATCTACCTTTGTTCAATCAAAACAAAAGTAGATTCACTTCAAACAAGTTGGGGACCAACTGCCCAAATGAGCAGTCTCCATCCGGCGATTCCATGTGCTAAGTCACACTTCCTTGTTTTGATTTTTCTGTGACTAGTTCACGACAAAGTTTACCTTGTTTTTATCGTAAATCTGTCAATTGCAAGAATATGAAGTGAGTGAAAATAATAAAAGAAGAAGAAGAAGAAGAAGAAGATAAACTACCTAGAGTTCTATTTCTCTCTGAAACTTCACATAAACAAATGCAGAAATAGAGAAGCACACCCGTTAATGGAAGCTATGACCAATCTTCTGTGCTTTCTTGAAAAAATTAACGACACTTTTTTATCTTTTGAGTTGTTCTAACCGATCGAATCGGTTGCTTATAGCTAAAACCTTTGAGGACCACATTATAATAATAAATTTTGATTTCGTATCAATTACTTAACTCTTTTTGTTTTCACTTCATAATTTGCCTCCCGGAATGTCCAACACACAACACGCGTCTCCAAATCCAATTCACTACCTTTTGTTGTCTTACAATTTGCTTGTCTTTTCTCTTGGCTCATACTTCTCTTCTGATTAAGAAATGTGTGGATATATCTTGAAGGCAACACCGCTAATGCATAGATGCATTCCCTCATATCTCTTATCCTTTCCAAAGTCCTTAGGACTCGTGTAAGGAATAAGAATTGCACATTATGAATATTATATATTAATTTTAATAATCAAGATTCTTAAGTTTAGAGATTACTCTTGATCTTTTCACGTAAACCCGTTAAACAAAATTGCTTTTATAATTACTTCGGGATTATTTAAGTAAATTGAAGCGACTTTCAAATAAGTGAATTCGTATTATATCTTAAATTCATTAGAATTTAATTTATTATTTAATTTAGATAGAAAATTTGCAAAATATTTTTTATTTAATATAGGCTAAAATGATAACAATTTGACTTTGTTTGTTATAATATTTTAATAATTAAGTATACACTAAAATGATAGCAGTTTGACGTTAGTTTGTTATAAAAAGAAATATTATTATAATTAAGTGGTAAGCAAGAGTGTTTGTTCTTAATAATTGATCAATAGTATCTTTTTTACATGCTCATTTAATGTGTATTTTAATGATTTGATTTGATTTGACCACGAGAAAATGACATTAAACATTATATTATTTTACCTCATTTAAAACGCCTTGCATGAAAATGAAGTGCAATTAGTTAATAATGCTGTGATTAAGTGGGTGTTTAGAAGGATTTGATAATTAATGGTCCAACTGTATCAAAGATTGTTCTGCTTTGGTCCACTAGATGAAAGAGCATACATTATTAAAAAAATGGAAGTTCAAAATCATTCTAACAAATTTCTAAATTGTTATTCTTTTAAATATATATCGAATTTGGATATCGAAATTTTGTATCGTGAATTAGGCTCGGCCCGAAAAGAATAAAGACCTAACGTATCAGCGAGATTTTGTTAAATTGTTGTTGTTATGGTCATGGTTGATGGAACTTAGCAAGGACAAAGCACTTTAGTGACAATTTGAGAATAGTTTTCGGTTTAGGATGAATTTCTAGGCATGGTTGTATTGGGCTTCTCTTTATATCTAGTTTGGTAGAGTGTGGTCCGTTTATGATACAAGTCCTTATACTTCATTGTAAAAGTCCAAAGTTCATTCAATATATACCACAACGAATTTTTTTAAATAATTTTATAAATGTATAATATGATAAGCACTATTGCAAGATATTTTAAATAATTTTTAATTATAATTTTTATAATATGTATGATAAAAATTTGAATAAAAATCAATGATTAAAGCTCAAACTGATCTGATCGATCTAATAGTAAAAATTTTAAACCGATTAATTTTTAGTTTATTTTATTTTAATAATCCTTATTATTAAACATTACTAATTTATTTTAATAACATTTAAATTTCTTATTCCATCGGTTTATTTTTGGCTAATTTTAAAAATATTTGTGAAAATAAAAGAATCAACCCTTTATTTTATCAAGAAAAATTAAAAGAAAAGGAATTACAAAGAACTATAAGAATTAATAAGAAAAAGTCTCATAATGTTGAAGTGCTATGAGATAAATTCTAGTTTTGAGTTCTACTCCTCAATCCAGTCAAAGACGACGAAGCTTTTCAAGGTATTGATCAATGTCATAACCCAGGAAGGCTTCACAAATTCTACTCCATGACCAGCTTCTTCATCAATATAACTCGCAACTCGTATGCCCTTTGCCTTCATCAACTTGATCACCTCTTTTTGTCGATCGATCAAAGGATCACATTCACCTGCACTCACTAATACCTTCCATCCCAACTTCCCCATTTCTTGTAACGCTCGACATCCACCTCCTACCGTTGGATTGGAGTACTCGTGATCACGGTCAACCCCGATTGGCAACGACAAATCCCACATGAGATCACTAGAAACTAGGGGCAAAATAGGGTCGTTGACGAATCGCATTTCGGACTCAGTCCTCCCCACCCCACCAAAGAATGGCTGGTGCAATATCAGCCCTTTGATCTTCAAGGGTTCAAGAGGATCATCGATCACAGCACGTAAAGCTACGTGATAAGCTATGTTACCCCCTGCACTAGATCCCATGAGAAAACACTTATTATAGTCAGCGTATTCTCTCAGCCAGTCGTCGCCGGCGGTTTTGACCCAATGGAGAGCCTCCTCGACGTCGTCGTAAGCCGCCGGGAGTCTGTGTTCCGGAGCGAGACGATACTCCAACGACACAACAATGACAGCGAGTTCAGAAGCCATCTTGAAGCAGAAATCATGAAGGTAGCTCGAGGCCGGACTCAAGATAAGAATGAATCCTCCGCCATGAACATAAACAAGGAGAGGGAGTTTATTGATGGTGGTTGGTGAATCAAGAGCTTGCCGAGGTAAAAATATTCGAGCCCAGGTGTTGTTTGACTGGTTGATGGTTACATCTTTGGAGAAAACTAGGGTTGGATCGCTTAGGTCGGGTGTTGGTGGGATATCTTCAAGTTTAACCAAGCGAGTTATTGAGCCATCAGAGTTGGGGACGAGTTGGAGGTGCTCGTAAGGATCCATGGCGGATAGGGTTTCAGATTCTGCTTAGAAATTCATGTTGTATACAATGGAGTTAAGCTAAGAAACGAGGGAAGACTCCATATAATATATTAAATTAGGTGGTGGAGACATATTAACGAATGATGCGATTGATTACTGGTTTTTGTTTAATAGATTCACCTTAATGTAGACGTCAGATCTGTAATGATAATTAATTAACTTAATACAAAAGACATAAGCATCTAGCTAGATGAAGTCAACCACAACCAACAAATTATTTATTTAAATGTTAATAATAAAAAGTTTGGTGGGTGCACATGAACCTAAGAATTTTAAATTCTAACTAAATATGAAAAAAATTATATCATTTTTAAAATTATAAAAATAATATTATAAACACATAAAAAAGAAATAAAGACTAAAAAAAGTTGACTCATGGTTTTAATAAACTTCTTCTCAATTCAACTCATTCGTTACACTTTTGTTTTTTTTTGTATTATTTTAGTTTTCGTTTTTTATTTTTAATTTCTGGTTTTTAAAAATAAATACAAAATTTTGTTTAGTTATTAATGTAATCATATTTTTATTACTGATAATAATTACATATTAGATAAAACTTAAAGATAAAATATTTTTAATCTTTTATATAATATTTATTAATAAATTAGTAATAAATTTATTTTATTTTATTAAATTAAATAATTTAAAAATGAAAATTTTTAATTATAAATTAACATTTATTTTAATATATTTTAATATTAAATCAAAATTTAAAGACATTTTAAATTTAATTATATTTGTTAATAATTATTTAATTTGATTACAATAATTAAATAAATTTACTAAGTGAAATTAATATATTCATAATAATTATTATTAATTACTTTTAATTAATTAAATATATAATACTAAATTAAATTATTTATATTCCTTATTAAAATTTATATATTAAATAATCAAATAATATGAAAACCGGAAAAAATCGAAATTAAAACAAAACTAAAAAAAACCTCTGAAAAACAAAAACCAAAAGAGAAAGAAAAAGAAAAGCACCAAAATTCTTTATTGAATTGTAAAACCAATTAGTGTTACAGAAAGATAATGACAAATCCTACGTCGATGACATTAAAAGCAGCAAGCGACTCTTGGTTTCGTCCCGTTCTTTAGGTAAACATTACAATAAAGACTGAAAGAGACACAATACTGGAAAGAAGATACTTTAACAGCCGTGATAATTATGCTTTGACATCTCACTTTTCCATCAGTGGCTCAGGCATCAAGCTTTTCAAGATCTTCATAAATGGCATGAGCCAAGGGGTCGGAGCAAATTCTCCGACGTGAACAAAATCTGCATCAAAATAAGTCCGAACTTGTATGCCCTTTTCTTTCATCAACTTAGCTAGCTCTCTTTGTCGATCGCTCATTGGATCACCATCACCTCCATTCACTAACACCTTCCAACCCAACTTCCTGATTTCTTCTAATAACGCAGACCCATCTCCCACCGTTGGATTGGAATACTCGTGATCACGATCAACCCCAATTGGCAACGGCAATCTCCAGAAGAGATCGGTAGCGACTAGAGGAAGAACAGGACCGTTGACTAATTGGATTTCGGACTGTTAGACATGAGAATTAACTATATACATGTCTATTACAATAAAAAAATGCAAAATTTTAATCTCATACATCTTGCCATTGATGTTGAGATGAGAATGGTACTGAGGGCTCTTTTAAGCTTTTAGCATATGCAATCAGATGTTGTGTGCAAAATAATGCCAAACTTAAGGATTCAATACTATTTCGCAATTTTTATACTCCCTATTGTCTTCCATCTAAACAACAGAAGGAAATAATGGTTTGTAGCAGAATGTCATAAGGTTTCAAAATAAAAGCAACAAAGATGACCCATCACAATCAGAAAACTGCTACATAACTAACGGGCAACAATCTCTCACTTAGGTCGTAGATGTAAGCTAAAAGTTACGGAACCTCTACTCAATTAAAGAAATCAAATGCACGGATCATGAGGATAAGTCTTCTAAATGTAATAATTATCTTCCATGTATCTCTAAGCATCCTATTTTCTATTCCACTTTAATTAGATGAATAAACCTTTATGTTTATGCTAGGTCCATAGTAATTGTTATTCTCAAAATAAAAATGTGTACACCAGAATGAGAAAATAACAAAATTAATAAGAGTTTCACAAAAATACATACAATAAATCACATAATAGAATCGAGTCTCATTCTAACAACATGATTCTTGAAACTCTTTGATGGCATGCCTTTCGTTAAAGGATTATCAATCATCAAGCTAATGTGTTCAATGATCACTTTGTTCTCTTTGACGTGTTCCATAATGGTCAAATACTTTATGTCGATCGATGTGTTTACTTTGACTACCACTCTTATTATTTTTAGCCAAGAAAACTCAAGCTGAATTGTCATAATACGTTCTCAATAGCTTAGAAATGTGGATTACATTTCTAAGCCTAAATAAGAAACTCTTCAACCATACACTATGTAAGGTAGTCTCAAAACAAGAAACGAATTCAGCCTTTATAGTAGAAGTAGCAGTCAAAGTCTACTTTAAACTCCTCCAGGATATTGCTCCACTGGCAAACATAAACACATATCCAAATGTTGACTTTCGTGAATCAATATAACCAGCGAAGTTTGAATTCGAGTAGCCAACTATCTCGAGGTTGTCAATTCGTCTATATATAAGCATATAATCTTTGGTCCCTTGAAGGTACCTCATCACATTTTTGACAGCTCTCTAATGGTCTATACCTAAGTTACTCTGATATCTTTATAATATTCCAACAACAAATGCAATGTCAGATCTTGTACAAACTTGAGCATACATTAAGCTCCCTACTGCAGAAGTATATGGGATAATTTTCATTTGTTCCCTTTCAAGTTCATTTTTTGGCACTGGTTCAAATTGAACCTATCACCCTTCACAATAGGTATTATACTTGGTGAACAATCTTTCATCTGAAATCTTTCTAAGACCTTATTGATATAGGTTTCTTGGGATAGACCCAAAATGTATTGAGATCTATCCCTATAGATCTTAATGCTAATGACAGAAGATGTCTCACCTATATCCTTTATATCAAAATTCTTAGAAAGAAATTGTTTGACCTCATATAGAAACCCTTGCCATTAGTGGCAAGTAGAATATTATCCATATATAGAACAAGGAAACAAATTTTACTCTTACTACCTTTCTAATACATGCATTGATCTATGATATTCTCTACAAAACCATATGAAGAGATGAAATCATGAAATTTCAAGTTTCAATTTATATATGGATTTCTTAAGCTTGCACACCAAATGTTCACCATCACTAGAGAAGAATCCATCCGGTTGTTTCATATAAACTTCTTCCTCTAGATCTCCATTCAGGAATGTTATTTTCACATCCATTTGATGTAATTTCAAATAAAAATGGGCAACTAATGTCATAATCACTCATAAGGAATCTGTCTTGGATACAGGAAAAAATGTCTCTGTGTAATTGATTCCCTCTTATTGACTAGCAATAAGTCTAGCTTTATATCTTTTAATGTTGTCAAATGAGTCCCTTTTTGTCTTGAAGATCCATTTACATCCAATGGCTTTTGCATTATTAGGCAACTCGACAAGATCCTAGACTTTGTTAGATGCCATAGTATTCATCTCATCTACCGTGACATTATACCACATTTGGGATTCATTGCAACTCATGGCTTGTGAAAACGTTTTAGGGTCATTTTTAGCTCTAATATTATACTCAGCTTCTTGTAGATACACAATGTAATCTCTAGGTATTGTTGATTTCTTATCTTTATAGGATCTTTTTAATGTTGTATTAGCACCCTTTTGAGGAGAAGCTTGTACAACTGGTTGCTCAACAACCTCTGGTGATTGTTGAACAATCGAATCTACTGGATTGTCATCAGCAACTTATGGAACTTCAATGATTGGTTGGTCAACACCCGTTTGACTTTGAGGGATGCTATGAATGACAATATTACTTAAAATAGGAGTTTGAATTTCACAATGATCCTTCTCAAGAATTAAGTCCCGAGATTTATCACTTCCACTGATCAATTCATTCTCAAGAAACTTTGCATTTTTTGATTCCACAAACCTAGTACTATGAGATGGATAATAAAATCTATACTCTTTGGACCTTTCATTGTTGGACCCCAAAACTTTTCTTAGAAGTTAGAACTATTATGTATGAAATGTTAGAAGTGGTAAGCTGGAAAATATAGTTGGAACATATTCACTGAGTATGCTTTGGTATTTTAGCCATAACTTTTTCTCTAGTTATCCAAATGAGATGATTCTTAATTTGGATTAAACTAGAGAAATAGGGCTACAAATTATCTTATGAAATTGAGTTCTAAGTCGGTCCATAAGAATTTTAATTTTTGTATGGAAGTTGAGCACAGAATATTGTTTCAGTACAAGAATAGTTCAGAAGTGTTGGTATATAACTTTCAGATTTCTGAACCAAATTGAATGATTTTGGTGTCATTAAAAAATTAAGACAATGAGGAACATTTTTCTAGGGGGAAGTGTTATCTAATTCCTTCAATTTCATGATCAGAAAAAGGTCTTGATTTTTGAAAGAAGTTAGGTAATGACTTAAATAAATTTTTAGGTCTTGATAGATTACTTATTCTATTTTTTTATAGAGTTAATTATTATGTTAAGGTGAGTAACATTTTATAACATAGGTTAATTGAATTAAAGTATTAAGGTAGTAAGATTGCATGAAGGGCATTTTGGGGAAATCACTTAAGGATAAAAGATGTAAGGCATATAAGGAAGGGTAGGAATGACGTTTAACACTCATTAAGGGTAAAATTGAAAAAGGAAAAGTGTGTCTTGTTTTTAAGAAGAACAAAAACAAAATTGAGGGAGAGAAAGGAGAGAAAAACGAAAGAAAGAAAGAGAAATGAGAGAGAGAGTCGGCAATTAGAGAGAAAAGAATAAGAAGCTAGGGTTTCATCATTTCCTAGCTTTTGAGAGAGATTTTGAGGTGGTTTAAGAAGAGAAAAAGGTAGAGGAAGGTTAAAGCTTCCATTAAAGCCAAGAAAATCATTGTTTGGTGAAGATTCAAGGTAAGTTAATATTTAATCTTTTGGATTTTCGAAAGAGTTTTGGTTCAAAGAGCTTAGGAAATGCATAGGTATAAATATTCTAGGATCAATTTCATGCATAGGTTTCTATGGGTTTCTCAATTGGAATGCCTATTTGATTTGAAGATTTTTGTCAATGTTGAAGAAAATCAAGAGAGGCAAGAGGAGCAAGAGTAGGGGCTTTTTAAGCAAGGTTTTCAAGCAAGCGAAATAAGGTGGGTTTCATATTTATAATGTGAGTAATGAGCCATCAATGTTTTCTTTTTAATCAAGAGAATAAAATGATTTCAATGGCTTTATAAATACTACATCATTGCTTTTGAATAATTTGAGAATTTACTATATGCTTAGTATTTGAATGTTGTTGATGAATTGGAATTGCTAAATGAAAAGGGTTTCGAAAAATTACATGTTCATGAAAAACAAGTTTACGAAATGTTGCCATTTGGGCAATCTATTTTCAAGTCATGAATTACATGTTATGTGGGTTTGTGGTGGTCTATTCTGTCAGTCAAGTGCACTTACCTAAAGGCTTCTCCCGCCTGCCCGCTAGTGGCATGGAGCTCTTTCACGGACTCCTTTAAGTTCACGGCTACGCAAAACCATTATGTGAGATTGCGATAGTACGTTCTGTTCACGACTACACAAGACCATTTTATGGAATTGTGTTAGTACCTTCTGTTACGGACTACCCAAACCATTTCTGATGTGCTTATATGTTTATGATTGTGACAAGTTTGATGAATGCGTGATTCATGATGTTTATGAATTTCTTGATAAGTTATGATTTTGGGAAATATTTGTTATATGGATTTTTATAATGTGAAATTTTACAATCGAAATAAATATTTCAATGGCTTTTGCTTGTTTCTAGGTTATAAGCTTATTACCCATGAACTTTTAAGTTCACCCCCTCTTCGCCACATCTCCAGGTGATAAGCAAGAGAAAGAGTGAAAACGAGTCAAGGCACTACTCCAGATTTACATGCTTTGTTTTGTTTGGAATCTGTAGTTATATGTTGAGTAATTATAGTTCAAGCATTGTATGCATTTTGGGACTTTGTGAAATATTGTATTATGACTCGGAATGCCCATTGAAGTTTGTAAAACTCTTAATTTATGATGTTAATGAAATATGGATTATGTATGGATGATGTG
>JANIIA010000007.1:6366533-6387146 GCA_027478495.1 Erythroxylum alaternifolium | reverse complement strand
AATTTTGTTTTTGTTTTTTCATAATTTAGTTTAATATCAATTAAATATATATTATTTAATTATTTAATATATTAATTATTAATAAGAATTACAAATAATTTAACTTGATATTATATATTTAATTAATTTAAATCAATTTTTAATAAAATTGTGAATAATTTAATTTAATTATATTAAATTAATAAATTAAATAATTATTAATAAATATGGTTACATTTAAAATATCTTCAAAATATATAAATTTCAAATAAAATTAAAAAAATTTATCTTTAAATTTTATCTAATATGTTACAACTACATAAACATTAACAATTAAACAAAAAATTGTTTTTATTTAAAAGAAAAACAGAAAATAAAAACTAAAAAATATAACAAGAAACAGAGGTGTAACTAAACAACCCCTAAATTAAAGACTACAACCAAAAAAAAAGTAGAACCAAACGATCCTAAACTAATTAACGCTTTCAAATATATTTTTAGCTTTGCTTTATTTATTTATAATGCTTAGAGATACTGAATAGAAATTCATATAATTGCTGGTTAACTTCAAGGTTTTGTATATCACGGTAAAATCACTATCATTTATTAACAAGTCAATAGTTACTTGGTAAAGTGGTAGAGATAAGGTAAATCACTGTGTTTTTGAATCCTTCTACTTACATTCTCTCAATCGAGTATAACTTATTTAATACAGAATACTCAATTAATATAATTTATAGATTATTATGTCAATTCAAAAATTTATTCAATACGTATTTAAAAAATAACTGCAATTCCTCTGTCAAAAAAAAAAGTCATTACTTGATAAAGAAGTCGTCTGATTTGTCCTAATACTGGAACATATTATTTCATCTATTTGAATAATTTTAATTACTTCTTCTAGAAGTTGCCTTGACTCTTGATACTCATTGTAAGAACGGACAATGAATGATGGCCCAAAGTTTTCTAAAGCAATTTAATAAGTCCAAAGCCAACAAGAACAGTTGACTTTTGTATTTTTAAATTGTAGGTGTTATTAAAAATATTTATTTAATAAGTATTTTTATTTTTATTTTATTATCAAAATAAAGTAATAAACTAAATTGAAAAGTCAGCAAATTAAAAGTTTTTACCGTTAAAACGAATATATCAATTAATAAAATTTTTCACGATCTTGAAAAATTCCTTACTCTTTAGAGGGTCGACGAAATCCCCATGATACCCTCCTTCACCAAAATAATTTACTTGTATGCCCTTTTCTTTCATTATCTTCACC
Source organism: Erythroxylum alaternifolium (assembly GCA_027478495.1). Taxonomy (NCBI): domain Eukaryota; kingdom Viridiplantae; phylum Streptophyta; class Magnoliopsida; order Malpighiales; family Erythroxylaceae; genus Erythroxylum; species Erythroxylum alaternifolium. The sequence goes on along the minus strand of JANIIA010000007.1, from coordinate 6,385,891 downwards.
AAATCTCTCTGTCGGTCAGCTAAGGGATCACCCTCGCTGGCAGTTATCATCACCGTCCACTCCAACGACTTTAATGGGTCCAAATTATTTGACCCTTCTCCCACCGTTGGATTTGAAAACTCGTGATCACGATCAGCTCCAATCGGCAAAGAGAGGTCCCACATGAGATCAGTAACAGACAAGGGCAAAATTATGTCATTGGCCAATCGCATCTCCGACTGCGTCCTCTTGACCCCCCCGAAGAACGGTTGCTGCAATATCAGCCCTTTGATCTTCAATGGTTCAAGATCAGCTGCTATCATAGCGCCACGTAAGCCCGTGTGATACGCTAAGTTACCACCTGCACTTGAGCCCATGAGAAAAAACTTGCTGTAATCACCGTATTTCGTCAGCCACTCCTCGTCGGAGGTTGCCACCCAATATAAGGCCTCAACGGCGTCGTCGTAGGCAGCCGGAAGTCTCTGTTCCGGCGCGAGACGGTACTCTAAGGAAACAACAATGGCAGGAAGTTCGCGAGCCATTAGAAAGCAGTAATCGTGAACTTTCTTCGAGGCTGCACTGGAGAGAACGAACCCTCCGCCATGAAAGTACAATATAAGTGGAAGCTCGTTGATGGTAGGTGAATCAAGTGCTTCTCGCGGCAGGTACACTCGCACCCAAGTGTTCTTTGATGGGTTGACTGTGATGTCTTTGGTGAGAACTGCGGTCGGTGAGCTGGGATCGGACATCGCCGGAACTTCTGGAGTTTTGAGTTGACGTGTGATCGTTCCGTCGGAGTTCTGAACGATCTGTAGGTGCTTGTAAGGATCTACCGTCGAAGCTTGGCCAGGATTATCGTCAAGCTTAAGCACTCCGATGATGGTTTCATGGATATCCGACACATTGTAGTGATGGTGGTTGCTAGAACTCATGATGTTCACTGAACTGATAACCTCAATCAAAGCTTCAACTCGAAACTAAGAATCATTTTATGACACCATACTCAGAATCGTGGTTTGATGGTCCCCTCCACTAATCACTAAAGACAACCGACTTTTTCTTTTTCGAAAGGTTGTACCTTTTTTTTTTGCTGAGCCCAAGAAACTCCAGAGCCCAATCGACAATTTTTCCTGGAATCTGGGCCTCGAGCTGTCAATATGGGTCTGGCCCATTAAAATTCTACCGGAATGGGGCTAGCCGGGCTCGGGTGCAAATCCCTTTCCGTACAAGGAAGTCAATGAATGTAACACAAAAAAATGGTTTTAGGACACCTCATCAACATGGTCTTAGCTTGTTGATCTCGGATCGGGCTCGAGCCCAATTGTCTTCCTTACAAGGAACTCAATGAATGGCAGGCGAAAAATGGTTCTACTAATCTCTTACATTCGAATTTGCTTAGAACTGATATAAATGCCAACATTACAACATCTATTTCCTGTAGAAAGAGAAGAGTTTGATAAAGAATATAAGAAAGGAACTACATAATTTTTATTTAATAGATTTTAGTAGGTATTGTTACTAAATAAAATTGAATTTTGAAATATAATTGTATATTAATAATTATTAATACACACAAATAATTTAATTATGAATATTTTTCTTATAAGAAATTACAACTTTTTTAGTGAAAAAATTATAATTTCTTTAAACTATGTTTAGTTGGACGTAAGGTTTTTAATAGAATGAAATAATTTATAACGAAATGGAATATAAATAGAAAAAATATTAGATGATTGTTGTTTTGAAAGGATGGAAACGTTCATAATATAACGAAGATGAAAACACTCATAAGTTTGTATAAAAAAATAAACTTGCGATTTTATTTATATATTAATTTTAAAATTAAACAGTAAATATGAAATTGTAATTCGTACAATTACGAAGAATAATTAAAAGTCATAAAAATATCGTACACATAAAATAAAAAATGAAATGTTATTTATTTTTAATTTTCTCAAAATCCCAACGATTTTTTTATTTATTTGGATTTTTTATTTAGTTAATTAATTTAAACTAGCTAAATATATTTTTTCATGGACACAAAAAAGTCCTGAGCCCTTAGACTCTCAATGAAATCCCCATGATACCCTCCTTCGCTGAAATGATCCACAACTAGTATGCCCTTTTCTTTCGTCAACTTCACCAAGTCTCTCTCTCGGTCGACTACGGGATCGTTCTCACTTCCAACAATCATCACCATCCACTCCAATGACTTGACTTGGTCTAGTGCCTTTGACCCACCTCCCACCGTTGGATTCGAGTACTCGTGATCACGGTCAGCTCCATCGGGCAGTGATAACTCCCAGAGGTAATCAGTAACAGTCATTGGCATAACTATGTCATTGGCGTATCGAATCTCGGACTCAGTCCTCTCGACACCACCAAAGAACGCATGCTGCAATACCAGCCCTTTGATCTTCAATGGCTCAAGATCAGCGGCTATCATAGCGCTACGTAAGCCCGTGTGATACGCTATGTTACCCCCGGCGCTTGAGCCCATGATAAAACACTTGCTGTAATCACAGTATTTGGTCAGCCACTCCTCGTCGGAGGTTTTCACCCAATATAAGGCCTCAACGGCGTCTTCGTAGGCAGCCGGAAGTCTGTGTTCCGGAGCGAGACGGTACTCTAAGGAAACAACGACGCAGGGAAGTTCACGAGCCATTAGAAAGCAGTAATCGTGAATTATCTTCGAGGCAGCACTGAAGAGAACGAACCCTCCGCCATGAATGTACACTACAAGAGGTAGCTTGTTGATGGCAGGTGAATCAAGCGCTTCTCGGGGCAAATACACTCGCACCCAAGTGTTCTTTTCTGGGTTGACTATAATGTCCTTGGTGAGAACATCGGTTGGAAAGCTTGGATCGGACATAGCTGGAACTTCTGGAGTTTTAAATTGGCGTGTGATCGTCCCGTCGGAGTGCTGAATGACCTGGAGGTGCTTGCGAGGATCTACCTTAGCTTGGCCAGGATTATCACCAAGCTTAAGCACTCCCATGATGTTTTCATGGATGTCTGAAACATTGTAGCGAGGATTGCTGTTAGAACTCATGATGTTAACCGATGCCATAACTCGAAACTAAGGATCATTTTATAGCCAAAACACAAGTGCTTTCGCATGTGAATATACGTCATACGTGGTCGTTACTTTTACCGCGCAGCAGCCTTCCACCCAATCGTAAATGAACCGGAAGCTAAGAATTTGACATTTCTGTTTTTGACTAAAGAGGGTTGATTATGCAAAATTATGAATTATTCAAGAAACTACAAATAATAAAATATTATTAAGAGTATCGGAGGAGTTTCTTGGTTAGTTACTATTGGAAGATAAGAACGAGTAAGGAATTGAAAAAAATCCACGGTGATATATAATGTTTAGATGAATGATATTTTTATATTATTTTTAAGACAATACTTCATATCTTATAGAATTTATACCTATTCTTATTTTTCACTATATTTATAATAATTTTTATTACTATTCCTTTAAATAAACCAAACAGACCGGAATTTAAAAATAAATAAATAATGTGGCCTGTAATCTTTAAAATATTGAGTTAATGAAATAACGACATATTTATCGCTTCGGAAGTCCAACCCTAATATCTAACCTGTCTTTTCTAGTTGCGAATTGTGGACAAATTTTTCTTTTATACTACTTGACTTTTTAGCTTGGGTGTACGGGGAAAAGTCCAGCGAGGTCATCTATTATCATAGGATTGTCATACTCTCAAGGTTATTGAGCAAGGAACCATAACACAACTAGAAGCAGAAAGAATTGTACTTTGTAATTTATCAGGTATTAGCAGATATGAGCGTCATATCCAATATTTTCTTTGGCTTTATTTTATTTTATTTTATTTATTTATTTACATATTTAATTTTATTCACCTATTCTTTTAGTATATCAGTTTTCATATCTACTCTTTTAACTTATATCAGTTTTTTATTGTTTCATTCACATGTGAATCTATCGAAAACAACCTTTTTATTCTGTAGAGATAAGACTGCGAACTATTAAACTTTTTCAGACTCCGTTTTAATGCGAGACTCTGGTTGAATATGATAATAACGATGAAATAACATAGAGATGCATGAACTAATTAATCAAAGTTAGGTTTTATTGTCAAATATTCTAAAATACCAATGTCACGGAAGACTCTCCTCATCAACAAAAGGTTTGAAATTCTCAAGAAAAAAAACGAAAAGGTTTGAAAGTTTTCAAAGAAAAACTTGAAAGGTTTGAAGTCAAGAACGTTCAAAAAAGTCTAATTCATAATTCTGACCACCTTACGTATTGATTAGGTCCAAGATCGACAAAGCATAGTTTCTTACACGGCATTTCCGGATGATCCGATTTCCACACCCGACTTTCAACTGTTTTTAGTTTTACATGTGATCGTGTTCGTTATCTCAACTGCCTAGTTCAAGGTCCGGACGCCATTGGTGGAAAGGAACTGCAATACCATTGCTCAGGGTCAATGCCTTCAGGGAGGGGGTAACTTAAAGGTCAAATTAACATCATTTTATTGACCATGTTAGAATTTTTTATTTTGCAAAGGGATGTTAGAAATTTTTACTGATTTGATTGGGTGCATTATTAATTATTGACATGCATGAAAGAATAAAAAATTCAAAATTATATCAATAAAGTATAGATATATGTAAAAAAATTTATTTACAATTTAACAAATCCGACAATTGTATGTTTCGGCCCGTATTAAAAGCTGAACTATACGTTGAAGATAAAAGTACATTGAAGTAATAAGAAGTTTTACCATATGCAGATTATATCTATTGACCAAATGTAGGTTCAATCAAGATTTGTTCATCCAATTTACCACAAGCAAGATGAATTGATTAAAGTTAAATTCGACGTAGATTCAACTTTCTATTTATTTGTGAAATTTGAAAGGTTCACCTCTCTTTTTGAGAATTCATATATCCTTTATTGGCATATCAAAAACTCTCTTAAGAATTGGTTTAAGTTCGGACTAAATAAAAAAATAATATAATAGAACACATAACAACGTATCTTCACAAACTAAAATAATGGAGCATGTAATAACGTATCTTTACAACGGCAGAGGGGACGATGGTAGAAAGGATTCTCCCGTCGAATTGACGTTACTACCGCAATTGAGGCTGAGCTTTGGGCAGTTCTTGATGGGGTGCATTTGGGCCATACAGGAGGAATTGAGTAAGGACATAGTCATTCGAGTCTAGCATGTGTAGCGGGAGGGCAATAATTGTACAAACTAGCTGGCTGATTATGGGTTTTCCCTACGTGGCCACTACAAGCAGCTTGATTAACCACCGAAGACTCGTACCATTCCGTTGCCATTCCTCAACGGAGATATTTTTTGGAATTTTTGTATTCTCTAATGTAGATAGTATTTAGGTCATTGGCCTCCTCTTTACCCAAAAAAATTTACAAGTTCGCCCTTTTCATTTAAGGACAAAATTAAGTTTAATTAAAAAATGACCTGAGAATTACATAAATAAATCGACATTTATAATAATTTAAATTTAAATAATTCCGTAAAAAATTAACAAAATCTTACATGTAACATTATCTATTTAATAATAAACATCAACAATGATGCAATAAAAATATAAGAAAATTCAAAATTTTGCAGTCTTATCTTTAATAATTAGTAGGCAAAGTAACATTTAAATAATAAAATGATATAAACATTATTTAAAATAGATTATTTTGCATCCAAAATTTTAAAGTTTATGGTAAATATAATTAAATTAAGGAACAAAAGGACACTGACATCATACAGAGACACCACCTACCAAGATATTCCAATCGATTTCAAAACTTGAACAAAAGAATAAAAATTAAAAGTTGACCCGTTGAAAATAAACCAAGTTTCTGAAATTGATTTGATAGGACTGTCTAGTTTCAGCCAAATACGCAGTACTGTCACAAACCACCCTGTTACTGTTAGTGGTTATAGCCGCCATTTTACTTGCAAAATCTCAGAAGTACAGCAAGTGTATACAAACCATCGCATTCAATGTTAAGGAATCAAAAGAACTGCCACCAAAAAGCTAAACCCACCTAGAACCCTACTAAAGTATGCATCTTTATATGTTCATATCAGTCAATTCAGTAGTGTTGTGCCGAGGAAGATGACTGAAAAGACGACTGCACTTGCAACAAATGGTGGTAGCAATCGGCGGCGGTTGGTCTCTGCTCAGGGTTCTGGTCTAAGCACCTATTTTGCAGCTCTCTGAGCATCTTGGGCACTAGGTTTGGACCCAACCCACAGGTCTTCACCAAGTAACCTACACCCCACACGTCCACTTTCACGCCGTGTAAACCTCTGCCCATCTCCGGAGCGTGTCTTCCACGTGCCTCCCCTATTCCATGCGGGTGTAGTTGTGGTGCACCCACGGCTTCGTCGAATCCACAAACGAACCACTCGTTTTCACGGCCACTTATTCTCATTACCTTGTCCCAACTCAGATTTCTGTGCATGTAAGATAGGTCGTGTAGAGCCACTAAAGCTTTTGTCACGTATTTTAGTGCCTCCACTAGTTGGTCACAGCTCAAAGGCTTGATCTTCGCACCTCTAGGCTTGAAGACAAGTCCCAGATCTTTTTCAAGCGCTCGGTAGATAAATTCTGCATGCGGGATCCTGCGGTCTAGAATGTCATATATCTCTTTCACTGCAACCCATTTTCTTTTGCTAAAGAAGAATCTTGTTGCTGTGTTTGGTGTCATTTCAATGGTGTTTCCATTTCCTGTATCTAATCTTTCAAAATCACTGTAAGGTAGAAGTTTATAAATGCCAGTGCTGATCACGTTCAAGCACCGATCTGCAAGTAATGGCAATAAACCGGCGATTCTATAGCATGGGACTAGAGCTTTTAGCCTCTCGGTTGGTGATGACAAGTCTAAAGAATATAGATCCGTACGTATAATGCGATCTTGTGATCGACCTAATGCACAAAAAGTTACCGAGTAGCCCACAGCATAGTAACCTAGAATGTAAGGAAGATCCATATAAGTCCACAGCAGCTTTTCCACCAGAAGAGATGAAGGTTCTAGCTGACCTTCCCTAACTTGATCAGTTTCCTCTCCTCTCCACAAACAAAAGTTTCTGACGAAACCAGTGACGTTTTGCCATTGATCTTGCAATGTATCAAAATCAACTGTTGATGAAGAGGGTTTTCTGATGATAACCAATTCTGTAGGGCAGAATTTGGATACGACCCTATTAACGCAATCATCCCAAAGACCAATGAAAGAGTCTCTACAAGAAGCAGTAGCACCGGTGATACAAGGGTTGACTCGGATAATTGAGCTTAATAAATCAAAAGTGATGCTTCTACAATCGAAAAGCTCACTTGATGTGGTAAAGAAGAGTTCTTTTCCGTGTGGCATGTCCTTATAAACATCTTTGCGAAGTGGGAAACGAAGTTCTTCTGGTGGTGGCTCTTGTAGGTACCATGAGAGTTCAAACAAGCTTGGAAGCGTTGATGGTGGCATCCGAAGACATCCTAGGTAATGCTCTGATGGGTCTTGAAGTTCCCAAGAAGCTGGGATTGCTGTTCGAAACAACACATGTTATCGTCCCACCGTAACACCTTTTCAAATTAAAGTTAAAATGCTAACTTGCTAGTGCAAAATCTGATTTTTAAGTACTAAAGTTCGGGGAATTGGAATTGATAGAACAATGAAGAACCAAGACTTACATCTTATTGACGATTCTGTTAATGGAAGTTGAGCTCTTTCACTGAAGCCTACTATAAATAGGAAAACTGTTAGATGTAAATTTCAATATGGACACTTAAACTCTAAGGGAACAGTAAATACCAGCAGAAGCACCAGGAACTACAGCTGATACTGAAGACTTTCTCCTACCAAAGACTTTGACTTGATGACCAGAGACGAACTTATCAACTGAAAAACCTCTAAGAGGTCCATCTTCAAATGCTTCCATGGGACAAGCTACCATAGAATCATCGAAAAAGGTAAGCTCATCTGCGTTCAGAAAGCTTGAACCTTGAAGCCTAACTCTTCCTTTATGGTTTTCTCCTTCTTCAGCCCACAAACTCACTGACTCCTCCCATGTCATCCTTATCTTACCGATTCTACGAAGCTCTTTAGAAGTTGAAGATGTACCAGCTGCAGCTTCCATTAATGTTTCAAACCCTAACAAACTACCTCTAGAACCATGGAAGTAAGTTTCTCCTCCACTTGCAATGACAAATTGCTTTGTTCTTGCTGCAAGATTTGATTAAATAAACAGGTTTAATCTTTAGATGGAAATAGATAGATGAAACAGAAAAGAAGCAGTACCTGGAATCGAGAGATCATCTTCTTTGAACAGAGGTGGTGTAGGCAAAGTTCTTCCAGCAGTAAAACCAGTTCTGCTATCATCACCAACACCAATTGTCGAAACTTCTCTGCTCTGAGAGCTTCTCATGCGAGCACCCATGAATTGAGACAACTCTTCGAAGACTTCTTCATCAAAAGAAGCAGGCAATCTATGCAACTTCCTCTCGTAAGGAGAAAGTCTGAAATAACTCTTCCCAATTTGCTCTCTCTCACCACCTCTCTCCCATTCATAAACTTTCCTAAATTCACCCAACATGTTGTCCCATTTAGTACCCGCAGTTTTTGCATCTCTATTCACTCCATGCCTGTTCAAGAATTCCGCGACCTCTCTATCTTTGTCAGCTCTTGTTTTGCCTCTTGTTGAGAGGGTGGTTTGGGCAGTTTCTGGATGGTCAGTTTTTGAAGATGAGTCTGTAGACGGATCAGGCCCACCTTGATACTGTATCCTCCAAGCCCTGGCTAGCCACAACATCTCATTAGGTTTCCAAACTGGGCTAACGTATTTTCCTTTTCTAATCTGGTGGCGAAGGTGTTCACTCTCTGGTTTGCTCGTGTCTTGTCCAGAGGCTCCAGAATGTGAAGGAAGAGGAGAGTGTGAAGGAGATGACGCAGTATCTGAAGAAGAAACTGCGGTATGAGGTTGTTGTGCTCGTGGGTTTGTAGTTGGTGAAGGGCTTGATTCGCTTGTGATCATAGTAGTAGTCATCGGTGCTTGCTTTTGTTGCTGTTGGTGAGATGGAGAAGGTAATAGCTTCCATTGATTAGCACTGTATCTAGGCCTCTTGGGGTTCACACCAATCTCAAATTGCTGCTCAAACGGAGAAGAAGTTGCACCGACAGGGACATAGACGGGAGTTGAGATGAACGAAGCTCCGGTGACAACAGCCGGAGATGGTTGCTGATGGTGGTGCGATCTAGTTTCAGTTGATTCCTCAAGAGGGTCTTTTGGAGGTGGTGAAACTTCTTGTTGTGCTTGTTTCTTACTTGTTTCTCCTTTGTTCTCTCCCATCTCAGATGGGCCCAGAAGGACTTGGCTAGAGAGAGGGAGAGAGAGAGAGATAGAGGCTCAAAAGGGCATGCTAGACTAAACCAAGAACGAGAAGAAGAACCCCCATAACCATTCCTATCGAACTAGCTTAGTTCAAGATTAAAAGTCTCCATCTTTGGTCACTCCTCTTAAATGGGTCTTGGGTTCTTAGTCTTGGCTAAAAGCAAAGATCAATAGAAAGAAGAGATCTTGGAACTGCCATGATTAAGACACTTCAATTCATTAATCACTTAATATAACCACACATTATCATATAGATGTGTGAGTTTGACAGGTAATAGCGAGAGTACGATAGCATGTGTGATTAGAGTGTGTCATGATTGTACTGATCAGTTCTGAGAAACGCGGCTCTAAAGGAATTACCAACATTGGTTTCTTTGAGAGCATTCAATGCAAGGTTTGTTAGTGTTCTGTTCCCTTTGTTGTGTTTGGGAGAAAGGAAAAAGAAAAAGAAAAAAGATTGAAACTTTCCCGCAAAGAGTGAGGCACATAAGTGGAGACTCTGAGTATGTGTTAATGAAAGCAGCGCATTTAGATTGCAGAGTGTTAGACGTGGACGGATCGAATTCATGCCTCTCTGGGTCGTCGACACGTAAATGTCTCTTTTTTGTCTTTTTCGTGTTTTGTCTTTAGGGTATATGCATGTCAATTTTTACCCGGTTTGATTTGGTCTAATTTTAGCTCAAATTGGCTCGAGAAAAAGGAAGTCATAGATCAAAATAGTTCAACTTGACCGGATTACGGGTAGAGCACGGGCCGTTTCAAACCGGCTAGCGACTCGATCAGAATAATAAAAATGATATTATTTTGTAATTATTTTAAAAATTATAAAGACCGGTCAGGTTCGAAGTGAACTATTGACGTCATATTTAGAATTGGATCCAAACATTATAAAGTATAAAAAAGGAATTTTAATATTTATAAAATTAACTAAGTCAAATAGATAATTAATATTTTAAATTTTTCTATATAAGATTTACAAATACCAACGTGAATTCCATATGAGGTTGTTGACTCCTAGAAAGGTCAACCCTAACTTCGTGACTTTATAAAACTATTTCTCTTAAAATAAAATAATTCAATATATATTAAAAAATAATAAGTACAAATTATTAAAAATAAGGCATATTGCAGCACTATACTATGGTATGATAAAATTGAAATTTTATATAAAATGGTATTTGTAACAAGTAATTATTTGCGAAGAATATTTTCAGTTCAATTTTAAAAATTTAAATTGGTTAATTTTTTAGTTCAATTTCTAACTTTTCGATTCAATTTATTTTCATAACTCTTGTTGTTAAAAATCGATCAGTTTATCAAATTAATTGGTCAATTTTTATAAACTAATATTCTTACAAATTAAAATAAATCAATGTATTTTTTAAATTAAACTTTAAAATTTTTGTTGTATAATGACAATTGCTTTCAATCATACTTTAAATTATCTAATTTAATTTAATCTTTAGTTAATTTTATAATGATCCAATACTGATTAAACATTTTAAATCTTAAACTTATATTGTGTTATCAATTTAACTTCTGAACCGAGTTTTTAAAACATTCGTCATAATAACATAATTTGATTTGAATTCAATTCAAAATTTAACATAAAATTAAAATAATATCATTATATCAAATTAATTCAGATTTAATTGAATTAAAACTCTTAAACTTAAATTTATTCTAAATTTTAATTAATTCGTATTTTTCTAACTTTTTCTGTGCATTGCTTCCACGCTCGTCCTGTCAGCCAATGACATTTCTCATATCTATATTGGTATTGCATGTCTCATTTCTGATCCATCATTTCTCTTTCCATCTATATATACATGTTGTGAACTGCACACTCAACCTTATACTTCCATTCATAGATTGGGTGAGTCCATGTCTTTTCTTCCGTGTCTCTACTTTTCCTGGTATTTTGAGTCTTTCTTGTGCTTGCATGTAGAGGTCTCGGGAACATGCATGCTTGTCTATAATGTCCATTAACGATGGTACACATGTACTTGCATGAGGATATCCACCTCTGGCTATACATGTCTCATGTTTGTTCTTTCTTGTTTGTTGAATTCCAACTGGTTTAACTTGCCAAAAATGTGATAGAGAAATATGATGTTTAAACTTTGAACTAATTAGAGTTTGACGTATCTAATTGAGCTTAGAATCTCGATTATGTTTACATATTTTTGGACAACATTATGAATATGTAAATAGTTGTAAGGTTGGGTTGAACACGATCAAAGCTTAATCAAACTGAATTTTAAGTGACTCGAGTTTAGATTCAGTTGAGTTTTCAATAGTCCAAAATTTGTTCTAAATTCAAATTACTAGATCCCAACTTAACCTGAAGTGATCCATTCTAACTAAATCCTCGTCCATCCAATAGTCCAATATGTTCAACCTCCAAACACTTTACACCCGTCGTCAACTCCCTCAGACTATAGTAATATTGTGGGTGTTTTTTTTCTTACCCATAGGAACAATAATACTAATAATTTTGCTGATAAGTAGTATTTAAAGAGGTCAAATAGTACGGAACTTTACTCTTAACTAATAAAGGAATTGTTTTTGATTCTTCATTTCTGAGACATAAATTTAAAATCACACCATCTCCTACTGTTAGACTCGTAAGTCCAGACTAAGGGATCGTGCGAGCGTTGGCGAGCTTTGACCAATGCTTGGCACGAAAGTCGGCACGAGGAAGGTGTATTGACGAGAGAACAAGGTGAAGTCTTAGAAGTTGGCGAACTAAGTATTGCGAGATTTGAGGGCGCGCGAAGGCATGCGAGCGAGGAAAGGCGCATAAACACTTGACTTCGGCGAGGCAGGTCGAAAGCATGTAAAATATGCGAGATTTTATACTAACTCAGATTATGACTTGTACTTAGTCATGAAACGACAAGACTGCACCATGAGTGAGATTGATCATTAAAGATGAACTTGTCCATAGACGTGCATTTATGGACCCATGTTTGGATAGACCTTGGTGACTTGGAAAACACATCAGCAGTGATGTGACAACTGTGAATAATATGACACATGATGACGTGGCGGACAAGATCACAATGGATGAACATCAGCTTTAAAAGATAAAGATCATGTGGAAGGATCATCTAAAGATAGAGGAGACCTTCGTATATAAAGATAATCATTTAGGAGATCTTCATGGAAAAGGATAATTATTCCTAGATAGGGTAATTTTTATCTTGTTAATGTGATGTAAATTAATCCTATTAGACAGAGTCCTAATTAGATGAGGATGTCATCTATTGGTTAGTTTGATATAATTTGATAAGGGTGAGATATGATAAGATTGTAATCTTAGCTAGTAGAGTTCTATTACGATTCTAATTTAGTCATCTAGAGGAGCCTATAAATAGCTCATTAGAGTTGAGAGCTATTCATTCAATCATTGAGTCGGTCACTCATTGAGAGAAATCACTAAGAGGAGAGAACTTTTGGGAGGTTTTCGTTGTAAGGGCTTTGAGTAGTGAGTTCCTTATAAGTGTTTCAAGAAGGGGTATTTGTATCTTTTGTTAACATTTTGTTGAGAGTTAATGAAAAGATTAGCTTCGGCTGTATATATCTCGTGTTACTTTCTTTATTCTGTTATACAGTTGTGTTATTTTGTGTGTGTCAGAAACACTTTAAACACTTGTGTGAGCGTAAAGTGTTTGAAGGCTAACGGAATTATTTGGCGACATTCACGTGAGAAGGTTAAATCTTGCTTAAGCAGATCGAAGCGGGATTGCCGTGCGAAAATTAGCGCGACTTATGATAAAAGTTCAAGTCCAAAGTAAACTTTTGTGACACCTTTCATGATAATACTCATGCATCAAAGCCCATCGTTGGACTCCTCCATCTTCATCACCCTCCTCTCATCTTCCCACACTTTATTTCTTCAAATTGAACGTAATTCAACAATCAATTAATGAATCAAATGAGTTTCAAGTGGAGCAATAAAGAAGAAGAAGAGAAGAGCAAGGGATTTTGAAGTGTCAAACGAAGAGCTAAGGTAGTAACTCTCTAATTAAGACTCAATGACAAAAACAGAAGAGAGGAACAAAGAATTTTAAGTGTTAAACGACGAGTTAGTATGGTAATTGAGACTATAGAATATGTGTGTGTTTACTTCTAAACCTGAGTTAATTTGAAATTTAATCGATTTAAACCAAACTTGTTAATTTCATGTCGGCCGAGCCATCATTAAACCACAGAGGTAAAGTAGCATCATTTTCATCAGACTGTTCACTGTTATGGTCACTGAATCAACATGAAAATTGGGTCTTTTAATCTTTCTGAATTACCCCTCTCGTGATTCCTAAGTGCTCATAGCTTCAGCCCTTTCGCAGGCTCTTTGGAGCAACCTGCTACGAACCCTACAAGCCAAGAGCTAGTTGGGACCACTATAGCTATAGTAGCACCGAACACCTCCATTATCGGAACAGGTCTTACTCTGTTTTATCAAATTTCATGTGGTTAAAATTTATATTGGAACATCATTTTTTGCACGGATTATCTGGTGCCCCACTGTCAAACAATTGCTTTTGAGTTTTCCATGAAACCTGAGCTAATCCTTCAATATTTTCACATACCGTTAATGAAAAAGCTAGTCAGCCATGAACGGTAGACACGGAATGACAAGTAAATGGCATCCGATAAAAGCTTCATCTCTTCTCAGGCACACACACATATGACAAACCCTATAACTTTAATTTCTAGGTCGGCCTGCTTTCTTTTTCAGCGTTAGCTTGTTACAGCTATATCTCTTTTTCTCTATCTCACTCACTACCTGTGTTAAATATTCCATTCAAAGTTTACACACACACACACCTACGAAGAGCAAGCTCGGTCCTTCACCATTTTAAGCTTTTTAACAGATAAAAGCGTACGCTGGTTTTGTTTTTGGTCATTATGACGATCCACCATTGTCGCGTGTAAGTGTTTTCTCTTGACTCTTTCTTCTCTACACAACCGTCCTAACACATCCTACACAGAAAGCCTCACTCACCATTTACGTAGGGGGTCCTAACTAAACCTAGTTATGAGCATAGGATTGCTAGGTTCGCTTACTTTTGCTATAACAAACATGGATCTTGGGATTTGAAAAGGTTAAAAGCTGCTTCTGCTGCTATTATTCTGGACTGTTTTTTTTATTGTAATTTTTAGTGCCTTTTCTTTTCGTTCAAAGCATACATTAGTAACACAGATTAAGATAGCCATTGTTCTTCGTTGCTTTTCTTTTAAGCTCTTTTGCTTTGAACATTATTGGTTAATCTTGTTGGTCTCTCCAGTACAAATTGGGCAGAAGAGCTGACTCTGAACCTGCTAAAACCGAGCTGGAGTGATCACGTTTCGATGGAGTTTTATCAAGGTAGGTCGTGAAGTTTGTACTTGTAATGGTCTACTTCTTTACTTACTCTATATTTTTGGCACTTGCAGAGATTGGCATATTCCTAAAGTCACAAGAGTACCAACACTAACACCAAAAATAAGCTAAAGATGTTCAGCATGTGGGTATCTCCGTATCTGATTCCAATTCAGATGAGTATCACAGAAATCTAGAAAAGCTTTGGGCTTTTAGGAGAGAAAAAGATAAAAATAAACCACTTGATCCAATTGCACATAATACTCCATGGTATGATATTCGCAAAATACATATTTGTAATAGTTTGCTTCACACACACACGCACAATATATATATATATATATATAGTCAAATTTTGGCTGATTGCCCATTTGGTGAATAACATATCAGTTAAATTTTGACTGATTGAAACTTTTAAGCTGGTTGACAATTAGGCTAACTAATTTAATCCAATCAGTTGACTTTAGAAATGCTCCTAATAGGAGCGTTTTAATCCCTTGGTGAAAGTGTAATATAGAAACTGTCAATCATACCTTTAAGTTACTGGCATTTTCCTACAACTAGTTTCTCTACTAAGGAAGCCATGCACGAACCATGCATAAACAAAGCCAACATTCATAAATGAAGCCATCAACAAAACCTGCCCTTTAAATTTGCTCTACGAGGTCATGCATGTAATATGTTAGCATGTTAGTGTGGATTAATTTATTTTGAATTATGCTACAGTAACGTAGACCAAGTTATTGCTCTAGCATAATTCAAGCAAAGGTTGCAGCCATTCTTAAGAAACTCAAGCCCTTATAATTTTTTAAAAGTCATATTTTAATAAGTCATTTTACGTATAAATAATTAATCCTAAGTAGCTAATTTTATCAAATATCTTTAATGAACAACTGAAGTTATCCATTAGTCAAATCAACTGATATAAATACTATCAGTTAATTATTGATAGAATCAACTAACGGCTGATGCAATTCGCTAATTGTCAAACAAGGCTATAAAGTTCAAATATTGAATGGTTGATTCATAAACCAATTTGGATTCAAATATGATCAGACTTTTATCACCCTAAACTCGGTCCGATCTATTACCACCCCTAGATGCTATCATAGTTAAGTCACTCAATGATTAGTTGATGTTCCTAACTAATCAAAGAATTGAAGAATACCCCATTTCATGATTCCATGTTGACTTCATAATTTTCTTACATGAGAAAATAAAATATTACCAATTGCAAGAAAGTTACTATTAATTTCGCCGTATATATTATACAAACTGAAAATAAGAAGAATCAGAGTTGTGGAAGTATTTGTTATTTTTTGCTATTGAAAACCGTGGGTTTAAGATAGCCATTTATAGGAGATGAATTACCAACAAATTAGGAAATACAAACCTAATCAAATCAAAGGAAAATCAAAGTAAATAACAAAAGCAAGGAGTATAACAGATTACAAAAACAGTAAAATATTAACAGCATAGATTTGAGCCAAGAATATATCTGCGTGTTGACTTGGCTAATGATATCTTAACAAAGCTTACACATCTTCACCTTATTTAATCAATGAATCCATGAAGTTTCCTTCTTTTGGAACTCTAAAAGTTGGATATTAATTGCATCTTTTTTGAAAATGCTATGCTTGAAGATCATAAACCAATTCTGGAATCAAACTCAATAGACGTCGGTCTTTTTAATTTGCCAATACATTCAGAACAAAGTCAATAGAAAGAAACAAGAACATCCCTCCTAGAGCATTACATCAACGGTTGTATGTTACCTACTGGCAACGTTTCATCGAAGTGGTGATAGCACGCTAGATCATAGGTTGAAGGAAGAACGCTATAGTTGAGAAGCAGCTAGGTCGAGGAGATTTAGAGTTTTAGAATTGTAGAGAGTTTAGGAAACAGGGGATATTCTTATTCATAGGAAATAATGTAAGTTACATCCCTATTTATAAGAAAAGAGTAACCTTAATCCTGTCGGTTCAAAAAAGGCATCAAGGGAAAGAACCGAAAAGAAAACCCTTAAAGGAGTTTAGTACTCTTCGTAAAATATTAAAATAATAATAAGAATAACTTGCAACAAAAGGAAACTAAACATAGTCTCTATATCTACGAGGCAGCACAATAATCCGATGAGGACGAACCCTCTGCGATGTTCCCACTCCATCTACACCACGCGTATCATTGTATTAGCCATTCTTTCTCAATTTGAGAATGGCTTTGGAAAGAGAAGTTACCCACTGACTGCAGTTTCCATTCATAACTTTTTTTGGAATGAAATCACTAATTGTTTCTCTGCGGTGATATATATGCTAAAACTGAGAAGAAGGTCTGAACAATTGTCAGGATTAGAAGAAAAGTTGCAGATTTGACAGCTACTGTAGTCGATGGACTTCTGAAATAGACATGCATTACTTGACTCAACCATCTCCCAATTCTTATGCTCTCCTTGTCATTGAAGTAGCATATAAGTTTCTCTTTGGTATCGTAGAAGATGTAAGGATAAGGCATCAAGCTTGAAGTGAGCTCGTGAAAGGTTTTTACAACTTCTTGATCATTCGGAAGATAGTTCAAGAGTATTCCTGCCTTCTGCAACTCTGCAACATCTTCTTTAGTCTCTATGAGTGAGTTGAGAAAGCTTATATAAGATGTGACTACCAGGTCCTTGCCGAAATTTGGATGCATTTCGAATGCTATTAAGTTGAATAAGAGAAACTTCCCTTGTTCATAAACAGGTAAGCTAGGAACCTTCAGCTTCCAAAATAAAATTCCATGGTGGAAATATATATCACGTAGAGAGCTACTAGAACGGTTAAGCTCCAATCTGATTCCTGCTGCCTGAAGATCCTTAACACTGCGACAATATCGAGAAGTTGCCTCAGTTATATAAAAACGACCATCTTTCTCCTGCAAAAACGTTTATGGGACCCCATTAATGCTAATATACTCGAAAAAGAGAGCTTTCGTTGAATTAATTCTGAAACAACAGCAAAAGAGGTTTCAAATGGTGGTCCTTTTGCAGTTTTAGCAAACCTTTTTGACGAGGTTCATCCAAATGAGCTCAAGCAGATGATTAGCCTTGTTAAAACTCTGATCTGTCACACTGTCTGCTTCTACACCCGTTCCCCATCTTTTAAAACATGCCATTTCGATGATTTCGATGAACCGACAGATTGACTGTCTAAATTCCTTTGATTGTTTTCCGAAAGGATGATCATTCTGGTAAAACTCTTCTCCTTCCTTACTAAATCCCATAACCAAGTTCAGGACTCCTAAGGGAAGCTGGTTATCTGACAGCATCAAATCTGTTGCCATAAGGTCTACTTGATCACCGCCAATGTTCATATCATAAAAATGGTGCCAGCAGAACACATAACAGCGAATAAATTGGATCATTGCACATCCATCTACAAATAACATCCATGCAAGTTCCTTGTCATCCCCACTGAACTTCTTTGGCAGCTCCTGTTGATCGTAGCAGTCCTTGAAGCTCTCGATTTCATTAAGAATAATGTTGTATAGTTTCTCTTCGGACCCCCAGCTCTCTCGAATGAAAAGTTTTGTCAGCCGATGTTTATACTGTTGGCCTTCCTCGAGCTCTTTCTTGCCATGGTGGACAGGACCGATCGACATGACACGAGGTTGGAAGTACTTTTTGAGCTCAGTTTTCATGCGTAACAACATTGGAACCTGTCCTATAAAGGGTCTGTGTCCTTTATCTTCTTCCTTGACAGAGGCATCTGAGTCCGTCAATGTTCTGACTCTCTCTTCCAAGCTAACACTGACGGAAATAATATGCTCAGTCCTTGTCTCCTCAGGTTGGTTATGACCTTCACCACTTTCAGGATTTGCAGGCTGGTTTGCTTCCATTTCGTTGCTAGGAACATCTGAGTTCTCCATGCTTGACAAAGTGAAAACTTAATTATAGTCCCCAAATTCCAGAAAATGTTAATGGCTAAGAAGACAAGAACTAGAACAGCTATATCACTGTTAAAGTGACAACACCGACTCTAAGAATCCTAGAAGCTTCAAATTGCTACCTGGAAATATGGACAGCACACAACATTTACATGGCATTTGTACATCGTCAATCACTACCTTCATGAATGTACCGAAAGCCTCTTTGTAGTGGATACATTTCGTGTAGAATTTTTTCACTGAACATTCAGATTTTTTTATAATAGACTAACAAATTGCAACCAATAGAAGAGTGTATTTCGGTATGAAAAAATTGACGAAAAAAAGTGCTGATCACACACGTACGTTAATGCTTAGGTGTTTTTACGCGCTTTCTTTGCTTGCTTACTTGTTAAGTAATAAGGTGAAAAGCAACTCTAAATAACTTCCATTTTTTGCTTGGTGGCTTGGATTTTTATGCGCTTTTTTTCCTTGCTTGCTTGTTAAGTAATAAGGTGGAAAGCAACTCTAACTAACTTTCATTAATTTAAACTTCCATTTTTTGCTTGGTGGCTTGGATTTTTATGCGCTTTCTTTCCTCGCTTGCTTGTTAAGTAATAAGGTGGAAAACAACTCTAACTAACTTTCATTAATTTAAACTTCCATTTTTTGCTTGGTGGCTTGGATTTTTATGCGCTTTCTTTCCT
>JANIIA010000007.1:6348445-6363483 GCA_027478495.1 Erythroxylum alaternifolium | reverse complement strand
ACTCGAACCAGCTGGTGCTGCCAACATCTTGAGCTTGTCCCTTTTGTAACTTAGTTGTTGGATGTTACTCCCGAGGTGCTTTATATATTCCGCTGCCGCTTGAATCTGGTCAGATGCTGAACGCTTTCCCTGCAACCCCCATCAACAAAACCCTAAAGCCATAATTACACGAAGAAGTATTGAGAGAACGCAATTTCATACAAGATTATTGTTGAAACCTAGCTAAAAAATTAGTGAAATCAAGGAATAGAGATGGTTGAAACAAATCTGTATCGTTCTTATTAACCTTGAGAGATGCAAGAGGAAGCAAGGATCGAAGGGATGCATGAAGAGTCGACATTTGCTGTCTTCTTTGACGTTCAATCTCCTTTCGAATGGCCTTCTTGTCTTCATTAGCTAGGTTTTGATCACCATTATTTGAAGTTGGTAATGTGATATTATGAGGCCGATCACCTTCTTCCATGAAGCTGGTCAGGTTGCTTCCTTGGTGACCCGAGAACATCAGATCCTCCTGAAGAACAAAATCTTGTAGGTAGGGATCAGAGGAGATTTGGGTCGGAAGTTCATGATTATTTTGAAAGGGAAACATTTCTTTTTAACTGAAGCAAATCAAAAACCCTTTGAAGCAGCCTTACACTGCAAAGGGTTTTTAGAAAAAAGAAATGGATACGGTTGGTGGAGACACTCTATGGTTGGCCTAAAATACCAAAGATTCGATCTCTGAACATATCTTCTATCTTCTTCATAGTTCACAGGGTAAGAAAAAACGTGGCTCAAAACTAGTCCTTCCTTAGGTTTAGTGGTATTGCTTTTTAAGTTTACTGTAGAAATTGCGACGCATTCTGGTGGACCAATCGTGTCGGTCACTGTTCTTGGCTCATCCGGTTAAAGTTTTGAGTCTGGACGGTGTAAATGTAACGCAATAGCAATAAAATCACCGTCCTCTTAAAGTTGTGTAAACGGGAAAAAAAAAATTTCCTGCTAACCAAACAGCAAAAAATTAATATAAAAAGAAAAACTCTTAGACTAATTGGAAAAAGGGAGAAAGAGGGAGTCTTTTCTATCGTGAAAATAAAACAAATCTCTCTCTCTACTCTCATATTTATATGTTATTTTCGTAATTATTTTCTGTTAAAAACAGCTAAGATAAGAAGTTTAAAGTTCAAAAGATTCAGTTAGTATTAAATCGTCATGAAATAGTTGAAGATCGAATAATAACTCATTGGTCAATTGAATCAAATTGTGATCTTAGATAATAAAATATACGAATCCTATAGATAGCTACGTAGTCTATTTATAATTTGGTACGATTATCTCCATCTGATTGTTGTTTTCTTTCATATTCATGTCGTGTAATCAACTGTTATTCCAACTATATTTGCGAGACTCTTACCAAAAGATACGAGAAACACAACTAAAAGTCAGCTTTATAATACAACACTTCCCAACAAAGTGGAAATATATATATTTTCCTTGTTAAGATATTAATTGTACTTCTTTTAATATTTATTGGATATTGTAATGATCAACAAATAATTAATCTTAAATATGTGATCACCAACTAATTATATGACCATTATTAATGGATACTTTTTAATGAAAATATCTTGTTATTAAATTAATGATTAAAAAATTAAATTGATTATGAAAATTTTGAATTGATCAATTTTTAGGTTTAGCTTTTAATTTTTCGGTTCAATTTATTTTAATAATTACTATTTTTAAGAATCAATTAGTTTATTAATTAATACGTTAATTTTTGTAATCTAACTAATCTTTATAAATCAAAATAAACTAATTAATTTTTATTTAACAGCCTCTCTTTTCAATTAAACTTTAAATTAAAGACAACTTTTGTTATTCTCATTTTAGTTCCTTCTATTTTGTTTAATCTTTAACTGGTTTTATAATATCTTAGCATTAATTAAACTTTTTAAACCTTATACTTCTTATTTTATCGGTTTAACTTTCCGTTCATTTTTTGAAATAATGACTTTGGTACGTTTTTCGAAGCTCCAATTATATGCATATGACATTTGCAAATTTGGGATGAAGAAGCTGTAGCAATGAATGTACAATACCTTGTGGTCCTCTTGCATATTAAAAACAGTACCAAAGATGCTGATCTCGCCAACCATATCCTTATATTTTATGGACTCTCTATGTATCTGGACAAGCTCTTTCTTGATTTATCTTTAATGAAATGCAAATCTCTGGATTCACTTAGCTGTATCGTATCTCTGCTCCTTCATATTCTCTTTCTACGTGTTGTGTTCTCTTTTTCAATTTTTTAAAATATCATAATTTGCAATCTTCATCTTTCAAATATATATTTAGCTAAATTATTTAACAAATAAAAATATAAAATTAAGTGAAATTTTCGAATTAAATGATGTATTTTCACTTTTAATTAATTATTATTTACCCTTTTGAGAGTTACATATTATGAACTTATTTAAGTGCATTAAAACTTTTTTCTGGTACCTAAATTTAAATAGGAAATTTTCTAGTTGAGTTTTAAAAACGAGATCTTCTGTTCTTATTAGAATGTGCCAATCTTGTGTCGTTTTATCTTGTCCACATATTTGTATCGAACTTACATAAATATATGAATAAAATTTAATAAAATAAAGTAAAAACTGATTAATCGAAATAGATGATCTATTCCCGAGTTTTGGACCTTTGGCTTTAATTAGTTAAAGAGATAAAGTTGGTAGGATTGCAGTTTCTTTTATATATATTTATCTCCAAGCTAGTCTTCTTCTTCTTCTTCTTCTTGTTTTTTTCCCTTGTACGGTTATTCCTCAGGGCCAAGCTAAATGCTTGAGACTTGTGAAAGTATTAATATGATAAGATGATAAAGCACTAAAACCCTACCTGCTTCTGCGAGTTGATGTTGTTGCTTGACCCGTAATTTGAATATGGAAACTTTGAGATATGTCCATACCAACCTAATCGTAATCTGACATGAATTTATATAATCAAGTTTATTAAACTATAAATTATATTTTAATTGTGAGTTATTACGATAATAACAACTACGAATGCGTAATTAAAATAATTTTCTGATTGTAATTACTTATAATTATAATTATAAATTATAAATTTATATATAATTTATAAATTATTATAATAGAAATGCATTGAAAGCGTGCTTGGAATCTTGTTTAGTGGGTCTTAATTGTTTATTATCATTGATATGAAACAAAGTTAACTATGAGTTGAGCTGTATCCTCAAAGTGGAGGAATAAGTTGTCCCTTTTCTTCTTTTTACTGGCTCCAATCACCCCATTACCATTAGTTGTCCCTTTTCTTCTTTTTCCTCTTGCCCTTTTAAGGATCCAATCACCCCATTACCATTAGTTTCTCACGTCCAATCGGTCTTGGTCCAGGAATTTGAACGTGGAGAGATTTTGACGTTTCATTTTTCGATCACTGTGAAAAATGGTGATTACGAAAGCATCATGATCTCGAACTAATGACCTGTAAATTTGACAAAGGAAGCTACCTCATCACAATAACACTTATTACTAGATTTCGTTATGTTACTTGGAAAATTATTAATTGTAATTTTTAATTTTTTAGTAAACTATTAGTTAAGTTATTATGTAATTTAATCTAAATAAGAGTAATAAAGCGATTTAATAAATAATCTAAATTAATGAGTCAAAGTTCAGGAAAAAAATAGATCTTGAGTAATATGGACCGCACCATATCGAGCTTGTAATAGAAAAACTCGATATAGAAGCTATTTATAAAGGTTAAAATCTCCTGCAGTTGCTCATATCATTCGTAAGCATACGAATCTTTTGATTTGTTAAGAGCGCTTACGTTTTGAGAAAACTATAGAAAGACATTAATCACATGTCGATGATTGTTTTTTGTGAAGATCCCAGAAGATTGGAGCTCGTTTTGACCAAAAAAATCGCTGCGAAAAAAGAGATGGAATCGAAATCAGATAATTCATATGTCCTTCATTTTTAACCTTTTCATGAATGATTCGAACATGTAATAAAGTCTAGGCTACATGTAACACATTAAAGTTTCATTCTATGTAGATTTATCTTTATATAGATCTATTAAATTTAGTGCTAGAGTGATCATTTTTAATTAAATTTCTACACAAGTAAAATACAAATTTATCTTTTTCAATCTTTTTAGGTTTTTATAGTGTGCATTAAATAAATATTATAATTACATAATAATCAGTTTGTTAATTATATATTTCAATAAATAAATTATCAATTTAAAATTAGATAATAAATTTGATGCAATTAAGTTATTTTACTCACTCTATTAAATTAAATTTAATATAAAAAATTGAATACTAATTTTTCATACAAGTAATATGTAAATTTTCACATAATTGTGTCAATAAGATTCATAATTAAATTTTGTTTATTCTTTTTTTAATTTACTATTCGTTAACTTTTTTTAATTTTCTTTTAATTTTTAAGTATATGTTCTCGCACACATTTCATAGTTAAAAAAAAATAGAGTTACAATGGAAGCAACAATTTCGACCGGAGGTGATCAGAACCTTGTCTTATAGTTCGCAGGTCAGTAAGTGTAAAGGGTCCAGCACATAACACTTCCGAAATTGGAAGGAAAAAAAAGAAAGAAAGTCATTCGTCAGCCATTACATATCTGTATCAGATAAAGACACCCATGCCATGTCAGTTTCTTCCAATGATATGCTGAGAATGGAGCTGGAGCTTGCATAGAGCACGTGAACAATACATCACCTTGTCTGAGATCACTAACCCATTTAGGTTTCTCAATTCTCAAAACTTCAACAGTTCAACTGATAAGATAACAAGATCGATGCAGGTTTTAGCTGTAAATTCTTACAGACAACGCAAACAACCTTTGACAATACCTCATTCTGCCGGTTGGTGGCAGAACAGGTTTTGTCACTATATATAAGCTTATCCACTATACCTTGTATGAGACAACTCTACAGTAGAGCAGAATGCTTTGTTCCACATGCACAAAGAACCCATGCGTCATCTACAGTAGAGCAGGTTCTTATGTGCATTGTAAAAACCCAATTAAGGAATCTAACTAGAACTATAAAATATAACGCTCAATGTGCAACCAAACAAGAGAGTCAACTTATTCTAATCTAATGGAGAATGTATTAAGGAAATAAGAGTACTGCTTTGTACTTCTTCATCAGTACAGAATGATTATATCATTCCCTCTTAATTATTTCATAGTGAGTATAAATATAAGGGAGGACGAAAAAAGGGTTATTATCTCTTTCTTGACTCCACTCCTTGAATTGTAAGGGAAGAGCATAAAAAGTTCTATCCTAACCATGGAGACTATGAAGCAGCAAATAAATCCTCATAAGTTAGAATACGAAGTCACAATCTCATTTACTATACTCTCCTACAGGAATTCAATGGCAATAAGATACCGCATGTTCATGTACTAGATTAGTTTGAGTGATCAGCTCAGGAGTAGACAAAGACATAAATGATAAACAACATATCTAGAGTTTATATGTAAGTGAAATGCCACAAATTGAAAAGAACTAATAAAAAAAATTGAAACTTTGTGAAGAAAATTTTGGTTCTAAACTATTTATTTCAACTGTTGGATGAAGAAATACAGTTCATTCAATGAAGCATGAGAAGATGCCTCAAATGTTCTCAAAAAAATCTTGTTCAAGTGCTGAAGCTATTTCAGATACAGTAAGGCCATCTGAATGAAGTTTCAAAGAAAACACCAAATCAAGCTGTCCTGAGTTACCCGAAGCCAAGTTACTAACCCCAATACATATTGTTACTGTAGAGAAAGAGAATCCACAAGCTACAATTAGTGTTAGTTCAATGAACTGCTAGCTGTTAAAAAAGAAGAAGAAGAAGAAGAAGAAGAAGCAAGATTTGTTAGTTTCTGCTGCAGCCCAGATAAATTTAAGCATGTTGGATCATTGACCTGTGAAGTAAAATCACAAATGGAAGTTTATATTTTTCTCAACTTTGAAGAACCATAAATAATCATCAAAACCCTAAACCATGGCATTACCTGAGTGTGGATGATGTGAAATACTGTTTGATTTACTGAGGTAGTAACACAATTGGCAACAGGAATTCCTTCTTCAAGTAGCACTTGCAACACTCTTGATAAGGGAAAACTTTGCCCCAACAAACCACCACTGAAACCAATCTCGATTCCTCCAAGACATGGCCGGACCACCACCGCACTTGGAGAGCAAGCATCTGAACTTCCGACGTGTGAGTTCAAACCGCTCGAACCAGCCTTCTTTAATTCGTCTCTCTTTGCACCCAGTTCTTTTATCTTATTCTGCAAGTGGCTTATGTAATTCGCAGCCTCGTTCATATGATCAGATATCGACCTCTTTCCCTGAAACACAAGAATGAAATCCAAGCCTAGTCATAATTCTCGAACTACCCCACAAGCTTTACCACTAGAGTTACACAATATAGGTGGACGGTAGTTTCTAAACAAATGAAAATCCATTTCTTGGCTCTTAATTCTTAACAGAAAGGTGTTCAAATTCAAAACCCACAAGTTCTTCACCAACAACAAGCAACCATCGTCGATAAATTAAAAGATAGAGTGCGAAAGTTCTCACCTTGACATATTCAAGAGGGAGTAGAGCTCTAAGGTGAGAATAAAGGGTAGTCATTTCTTGCCTCCTAAGCCGTTCAATATCACGATGCATCTTCTTCTTATCACTACAATCACCATCTCTCGCAGCCTCATCAGTCGCCATAAGATTATTAGACTTACCCTTATTTCGCGTCCCAGCTTTTGAAGTCTTCTTGTTGGTTATGTCACGAGTTGTGCCATAGACAGACGCATGAGCCAGCATCAGATCTTCTTCGATATTGTTCTGTGAGTGGGGATCGGATGAAATCTGAAAGCACAGCTCATCACCTTGCTGTAAAGGAAACATTTAACGCTCGGCAAGGAAGCTTTCAAAGATCTTTCACGGGGTTAGATGTTAAAGAAGAAGATACGTTGGTTAGGGTATGCGATCTTCTACGGGCTAAATAGAGGAGTTGACAAGATTCCCTGAAATCTTTATGGCATAAACAAGGTGATAGAGTAGGTGACTTACAGGTCATTCCAAAAGGTTGCTTCTGCACACTCGATCCCTACAAGCCAAAGGTAAACAATATATATATTAAATCCACTCATTTGCATTCACATCTAGTCGACTTCTCAGCAAAGTTGTACATACCTAGGACATGTACTCGATCCCTACAAGCTAAAGGTATACAATGTATATATTAAATTCACTCATTTGCATTCACATCTAGTCGACTTCTCAGCAAAGTTGTACATACCTAGGAC
This sequence comes from Erythroxylum alaternifolium, assembly GCA_027478495.1. Taxonomy (NCBI): domain Eukaryota; kingdom Viridiplantae; phylum Streptophyta; class Magnoliopsida; order Malpighiales; family Erythroxylaceae; genus Erythroxylum; species Erythroxylum alaternifolium. Next base: position 6,356,154 of record JANIIA010000007.1, on the reverse strand, counting down.
ATGTCCTAATAATTTCTTAGTGACTTTTCCCATAATAAAAACGCTAGTTTTTTTTACAGAGAAATGTTAGTAAAAGTACATTTACACCAGCACAAACAATTCAGGTTAGTGATTGTTCAGATATTAGAGTAAATGGCAATATTTACAATTTTTTAATAATTATTGAAAATGCCAATGCAATTATAAATTGTGATATTTCATATAAGAATGAGTATTAAAATTGATATTGAAAAAGAAAGAAAAAGTGAAATAGTTTGTAAATTTTATTAAAAAATATTACTAATAAGCTCTTAACTAATTACCAAAAAAAACTAATTACTTTTGGACATATGATTCTTTTAAATATGAAATAGAATTATTGTTAAATTATTACAAATGGGAGGTTGTAACAAGGATGAGTGTCAACTCAAATCCCATATTAACAAAAGAGAAGTGGTCTAATTAGTTTCAATTCCTCGCTTAAGGCTCTCTTTTGTAGGAAGTCTTGAGTTCGAGTCACTACAAAGAAAGGGAGAAGGGAAATTTTCTTTGTTGATGATCCTCCAGTCCCCTGAGCATGCTCCTTGATCGGATCAATTGCGAACGTCTCGCTTTCAACGGTATCGTGGGAATCAGAACTATTGGAAACCTGATGCTAAGCAGGCCAGCGATCAATTAGCAGTCAACCAATCAGTATGTGACGACTCCTTGTACGCAGAAGTATACAGGCTACGTAGGAACCTAAGGGATCTTGGAGTTCCAGATTTACATCCTCTAAGACTCTTGGGGTGGGGTCTTAGAGGCTTAGGATTAGTCCAGCAAAACTAAGATACCTAATGTATATATAAAAAAAAGAAAATAGTAATTATGAGTCATAGAAGTACTTAATTATAATCGTATATAACTTAATATTGGCAAATATCATATTAAAAAGGGAAAAAGATATAAATAATAACAAGTAACACAAATACTCAATTATAATCATAACATTATAATCTCTGAACTTATCTTATTACACCCATGTTTAAAAGGTTTGGTACTCATTGAAATGAAGGTTTGTTTATAACTAGTACAACCTGTACTGTGTATGCTCTGAATTATAAATGCAACATCTTAGTGCATGCACCAATCCATTTGAATGGGAAAAAGAGAAGCACAAGTGGGCACATACCTACCAACAGTATCAAATCAGAAGATTTCCAGAAGACGGGGAAATGTGCTCTTTAAGAACTTATTTATGAGTTAATGAGTTGTGAAAAGCTCCTTTTTTCTAAAAAAATTGTATAATGGCAATACTAAGTTGTTATTTATATGTGCTTTTAGCTTATGGACGTTTGGAATACCCACAAATGAGTGTCTCGTCTCGAAAGAAAACTAACATATAAACCTAGTTAATTACTCCACTTATTAGGATGAAACCTCATATTGTCTTGTGTGTAGTCTAACTTTTCTCCTTGTGTAAATGCGTATAGGTTCATTGTAAATTTAATATGATATCAGAGCTAATGAAGATCTTAGTCTACTGTTTGCCTCATAATGAGCTCATCATTTAAGCAACCGAAGAAAGATTTGAAGTCTGCATAGAGCAAGTGGCCCAGTCAACCCTGATGAGGATTGTCTACATACCTCCAGATCACCCAACTAAAAAAAAGGGAGGGAGATTTACATCTATTGAGAATACCCATATGTGAGTATCCTACGTCAAAAAATAGAAAAAAAAAGACTAATATATAAGCCTAATAGGTTAATCTACCTATTGCTAATTAATTTTAGGGTGAAATCTAAATTAGGCTTGTGCAAATTTAACAATGGATTAGTGTATAAACTTTAATAATCTCAATTATATCACTTAATTAGTTGCTTCCTACCAACTTCCTTGATTCAAATGAAGTGCTCTCTGTGCACTGTGTTATTACTTATAAGGTTGATTATAAGTAAATTTCAATTAATATATAGTGCAGATCAAAGCACTCGTAAGCCGTAATTTAATGGCATAACAAAACCTTGAGCTTTTAGAGTTGTATCTAATTTGTCGGTATCAAGTTTCACAGTTTCATGGAATGTCGACATTCCTTATTACGGTTTTCTATTTTAATGAAGCTAAAAGCTTATCTCATACTACAAATGAACTTGCTCGAGATCATAGGACTTATCGTGTGTATATATATATATTCATTCTTAATGTTTCTTTATATTAGTAGAATCATAGTTGTTTTGTAATTATTATTTTTAAATGTGTATTAAATAAATTACTAAATAAACGTAATAACTTACAAATTATGTGATACTAATAAATCATTTGAGGAATTTCTAGCTTAAAATTAAATAATATTCTTAAACTAATTGATATTAACAAATCCAACGCATCTCTACTCCCAACTATTCACATTGTACAACTTAAACCTAAAACCTTCTAGAGATGGGAGGTACTTGAGGGCACATTGTACAACTTAAACCTAAAACCTACTAGAGATAAGGGATAATAGTGTTCTTATCATATTTTATTAAATCTTATCTACATATTTATTTGAAACTCACATAAATATATGGATGAGATTTAATGGAACAGAATTGGAACATAGTAAGTGAAACAGAGGACTTAATGAGAAGATGCTTGAGAGGGGAACATCTTACTCTATTCCACTCGTTCCTAAGTTATTACAGCCATTCAATTTCGGTGGATTTTATTTATTGAATGGATGGATTTTTATAGAATATACATAGAATCTCCATAGGCATAGAATCTCCCACCATCATTTAGAGCCGGTTTAGTTGGATATTAATTAATAGAACGGAACATAACGGTTTATAATAGAATATAATATAATATAGTGAAAAGTTGTTTGGGAGAAATTGAAGGATTCATAATGTAACGTAGTGAAACATTGTTTAGAAGATGGATGGAATGAAATCTAATGTGTAATAAATGACTATTATATCCCTGGATATTAAAATGATTCTTGCAAGAGTTTTAACGCTATGATTTTACAACAGAAATCATGTCCAATTAAAAAGACACGCACAGCCGTGACAAATAATTTTTTATATATTTTCTATTTTAAAATAATAAAGTTTTAATATTTAATTATTAATTATATAAAAATATTATTTTTAATTATTTAATAAAATTTTTTACTATTATATGTGATTTATATTTTAAAATATTTATTTATATTTATATAGAAATATATACAATTAATTAAAGAATAATTTTTATATTTTTATTTTCATTAATAAACATTTCATTAATTTTTATTTTATTATTAATTATATACAATTTTTATTAATAATATAAAAATATCATTATTAAGGTAAGAAGAAACAATATAAAAATATTATTAATTATATATAAGAGGGTTAGGGTTAGAAGAAATAATTGGTATTAAGAAAAATTATTGAGGGTATATTAGGTAGTATGTATTTATTAGTTTACGTTCCATTCTAAACCCCCCAAATCAGAGTTTACTTATTTTTACTTTTAAGGATGGAAGAGAACGTAACATGAAACCCTCCGCTTCTATCTTATTCCGCTCCATTCTATTATGAAACTCTCAAACAAAAGATGGAAGTGTGTTACATTCCATTTCGTTTCATTACTAACCTTCCAACCAAACAGACCCTTAGTGCTTATATTGTTCATCCCTGATTGGGGACTACTTCAGGGTTTCCCTCTTATAGCTATCACAATAACATGGACTAATATTACTAACCCTTGCTTCCTTGCCAACGAATATGCTTATTAGAGACTCCAAGGTTCCAAGAGTTTGACGGTGATTTCTAACTCTAGTTTTATACCCTTCAAGAAAAGCCCTATTAAATATTCTTTAGAGAGGATTAATTTATTAGAGTACCTATAAAATCGGGCTCAATATGCTTGCACTAAATTTTCTTGTCTAAGCTCCTCAAAATTGCCCAAAAGATTTCTTCATCGATTTTTTCCTTAATTATGTCAACGATCTCTACTTATTCTATATTTCCTTTTAGGTACTGTTCTTCACAACCAATTGATACCACTCTTATGCTATGCCTTTCATTTGCATCACTGCAATTCCCACCCTTTTACTATCTGGGGTGTTGTAAAGTGTAAAGAATTGTTTGCATTTATACAACTAACCCTTCACTTTACTTCATTTAAATGTCAAAAAGTATATCTTACTAAACCTTATTGGATTTGTGTATCCTTCATTCTTTATTAATCCTTTTGTAGGAATTGTTTTTTTTTAAAGTAAAGAATTGTAGTAAGAATAAGATGTCTATATAGAGAACGTGAATAACAAACAAATACAAGGAAATGGCAACGTTTAAGCAAGCATCAACGACGTCGTTTCAGTCAACACTAGCTTCTTTAGATAAAATGTTAAAACACAAAAGTATACGAAGCGTTTGAAAAAATGGGGTCAGCACAGCTCACTTCTTACCCCATTCACCCAACCCTACCAAATTAGGGATTGGGTGACTGGCAATCTCTGAATCTAGAAGAGGTGCTTCGGTTGATGGATGATTCCAGGGTCACCTCTTAAACATCCTCTTTTCTTATGGATGTGAAACTGTTCTCAACGAGTCTTCAGAGCCAATAGACATATCTAAAATGGAAGGACTCCACTTTTCTAGGTACTTACAAAAAAGGTTTTCGATTTACTCTAGCAAGCAATAGTTATCCCTTTCTGCAATATAATTAATTGCTCCACAAAGAGGCCAGATTAGGGCAAACTCTTTCTAACCTAATAGAATATAGTAGTTTCTCTCTGATTCCACTGATTAAAGAGTAGAGAACCTCATTTCTAGAACGTACAATGTTCTGAAAACGTCTGATGTTTCTCTCTCGTCAAATCTCCTTAATGGAGGAGGCGAAGGAGATGACGGAAATCTGTTCATTATAGCTAGGAATATGGTTCAGCTTCAGAAGCTAATCAAGAGCTTTTGTGAAGGTTATACCTGCATTAAAAATAAGACAGAACTCTTGAATCTTCTCTCATATAAACTGGAAAAGGGGCAGTGAAAAAAGGTGATTCCTTGATTCTTCCTCTATCTCATAGAGAAAAAAAATAGAATTGGAAGTAATGAAATGCATTCTGTCCATAGTGCTTAGTTTATTAGGCACAGTAAACCATAGAATAATGGAGTAGCTAGGAATAAGTGACTTGTGCCAAATGATAGGAAACCATATCTACCTTGAGTTGTTCTAATTCTGCCACTTTTTGAATCTTGCAATGTTGAAGGTGTTTGGAGGTGGATTGAAACATTGGAATATATCCTTTCTATCTAAGTTTGGTTGGTAGTTAGGAGTGAGGTACTGCAATTCCGATGGAATGTTCCATTAACTCCTTTGTATGATGGAATTAACTTTCGAGTTTGCAACATATTGTTTCCATACTAAAGGTTAGAACCCTATATTTTTGTAAATGAGAAATGGCAATGAGAGAAAAAAAATTGCATTTCATATTCATGCATAATATTAGCATGCACATACACATGATTGTTGAAAATTGCACACATTACAATGACGATTCATGCACTAATTTGACATTTTTCGGGTATAAATGATTTTTATTAAAGTGATTATAATGTGAATAGTGAATATATGTCTTGAAAATTGATATGGTGAATTAAATTATTGATTTAGAATTTTTGGCAATGACGGTTCATGCACTCATTTCACATTTTTTAGGTATAAATTATTTTTATTGAAGTGATTACGATGTAAATATTGAATATATGTCTTGAAAATTGATTTGGGGAATTAAATTATTGATTTAGAATTTTTGGTGAAATTTGAGAATTTTATGAGATTTTGGGTATTTATGGACTAGGAAAAATACCAAGTGGCAAGATAATTGATAAATGGCAGTAGAATAAAGTGTCAAATGGCAATAGAAATAATTGATAAAAGATGTTAAGATTTAATGACAAGTGTGATTGAAAATTAGGAAAAAATTGGACTAAAAATTGGAGACAAATTGACTAGTTAAATAAAAAACCAAGGAGAGACCGTAAGAAAGTGACATGTGGCAAGTGATACGTGTCACTTGCCACACCACATGCCATAACCTACGAAACTCTCCCAAGTGAAGAACTATTTTCTCTTTAATTGGTCTTTCACTTTATTATTTATTTCATCTCTCGTTAATATCTCTTCTCATCATCTTCTTCTTCTCTTCTCTCAACCCATGACACTCAATAACCATCATGATTCTTGATTTTATGCCAACTCCATTTCTTTCCTCAAGATCCTTGTTATCTCTTCATTTTATCACAAGAAAAACCTAATCTCTCCATCATAAATGAAGATGATCATGGGATGTTTGGGAGTTAGGGTTACGTATCTTCAACTTTGGAGCCAAAACAAGTAAGTGTATTATTATTGTTAATCTTCACGGGCTTTGTTAAATGAAGCATATATGATGATAGTTTAGTGTTTAATGATCATGATAGAGGAGTTATGATATGTGTTATTTTGATGTTGAAATAAATAGTTGTAGGTTCTATTTTAATGTATAAATGGAATTCATGAGTTGTTCTAAGGGAGGATTAACAGGCTAAATGGTAATAAAGAGTGATGATACAATGATGAAGACCTTAATATTCATAAATGTCCTGTTTTATATAAATGATAAATAAAAGAACATTTCTTTCTTTTACATATATGATGATCAATATTTCATAAGTTGTTGTAGAGATGAGTTTTAAATAGAAATATCATTAAAGATGGCGTAAGAAAAAGTGCAGCAAATTTTGATAGATGATCAGTTTTATGTTATGTTTTCATGGTGTATTAATATGGATCTCTTTGGGCATTTTGGAGAAGAACTAAAATGAGTCTAGAGCTAAATAAAGAGAGTACTGTGGTGTCTTGAAATGGGAAGAATTAAGTTGATAGTTAGAGATGAAATGAAGTTGAACATATGCAGAAAGTTGATGATGAATGTATATATGTATATGTTCTACTTTTAGTGTTCATGATCAATTATAGACTATGATTTGTTTATGGATGATATTAAGCTGAAATCGAGTTAAGAATGATGGAGAAATGATGAGTAATTAAACTAGAAATAACGAACCAAGAATAAGGTGTTGAATGTAGTAAGTAAAGAGTTAGAAATATGGAAAACATGGATTCAAATGGATAGATTTTGGGGCAAGAGGCATAACTTTTGCTGTGGATGTCAGATTGAGGACATTCAAGTATACTTTCGAAGAGGACTTCGAGTTCTACAAATTCTATGAAGACTTAAGGAGAGATTTCAATGTTTAAAGGGTAAATTTTCACATTTCTATAGGTGTCCTGTGAATGTCCACCCAGTAGACATGATGTCGTTTCAAACGGACATGGGTAGAGCTAGAAAGCTGGACAACCTGAGAATGTCCACCCAGCAAACATAAAGTATGCCTAACGAACATTTACTATCCATTTGTACGTAACTGGGGGTTAAAAGTGAACATAAATTGATGATGGATGAAGTGATTAAATGTGAGATCTACTTAGGGTGATAATCAAAGTTATAACTTAAGCATGGATGATTGATATCAATGAGAGAAATTCTGGAAATTTGGAGATATTATAGAAATGAAAGTGATCTTATGAATGCTAGAGAGATTCATAGGAGATAAATGACGAGTATTAAGTAAAGATGAATGAGAAATTGTATATTATGTGATCTTATAATGCTAGAAAAGAAATGAAGAGTGATTGATTGATGATATTAGATTAGCCAAGTTCTTTGATCTATGAA
>JANIIA010000007.1:6301529-6333832 GCA_027478495.1 Erythroxylum alaternifolium | reverse complement strand
GGAATAGAAATGTTCGAGCTAATCCTTAATTTCTCTCCAAAGGTTGTTCTAAAAGTTCTAATTTCAATTCGTTACTTCTCATTTGAATCGTTAATTTAAAGATTATTGTATGTAATCTTGGATTTTTGTGCATATGCTTTACAATTCTTATGGCTGAATTTCTAATTACAAGTTAAATTAATAAGATAAAAAATTTAAGGTTCAAATAGTATTAAACTGTTATAAAAATACCTAAAGATTAAAATTAAAAATTAAAAAAATGATTAAAAATAATTGTTCTCTTCAATTGAAGAATATAAAATTTAATTAAAAAAAGATTGTTAAATAAATATTAATTATTTTATTTAATTTTTAATAATAAAAATAATTAAAATAATTGAATTGAAAAGTTAAAAATTGAATAATTAAAAATTTTTCGAATTAAATCGACCGAATCGTTGATTTTAAATTCGATGTTGTATACTTATCAATTGAAAGTAAGTCCTAAGCTCACGCAGAAATTGATGATTCTGAAAGAAACAGAAGAACAAAATGCATTGCAATATGGAATGGAACAAGACCGACCCTAATAGGGTTCTTATAACACATCCTGATTATTACAGAAACTTAGATTAGTTCAGGTGTCGAGTACTAATCCAAACTCATAGTGGCGTGAGCCAGGTAATAGCAATGGGGCTTCTCACTTTGTGGACTCCATCTTTCCACAACAAACCACCGAATTCCGGCATAGATTGCCGGATTTTTGAGAAAAATGTAACCTTATAAGCCAATTTCTGATGCTTTCTGGTAAAACTTAGTGTCTCCGGCTCGACTCTAACTGTTGCACCTTTGAATGGTGAGACCGCAACATGGTATTTCGAAACTGCAGGTCCAACGTTGGTTACTGTTCTGTGAATGGTTAGAACTGAAACTGATGTATTATCTGGAAAAACAGCTGAGATTGCCGGATAGTTCAAATCCCCTGGACTTGCAAGAGAATGATGACAAGACCTGTTTGAGAAAGCTTTGAGCTGTAATGGAGTCAGATTCTGTGTGCAGAGGAATTCGTAATATTCCTGAGCTGAAATGTCATAAACAAGACCTGGGTCCAGAGCTCTCTGAGGGTTTATATGTCCAGCTCCATGTTCGTACGGACTTGAAGGTGCACCTGTAGAAGCATCTATAATAGGGTTATGAGTGTTAGCGTGAACATAAGCTGTGGTCATCAACGCCGATTTAATAGCCGCAGGACTCCAGTCAGGATGTTTGGCTTTAATCAAGGCGGCTACACCACTCACATGTGGGCACGACATGGAAGTCCCTGAAAGTATATTGAACTTCACTCGCCGGCGATCAGTTGACAAGCTTGACGGACCCATCTCGCCGGTCCAAGCAGCGAGAATGTTAACGCCTGGAGCAACAACGTCAGGCTTCAAAATCTCAAGGCTCAGAAAGTTCGGTCCTCTCGATGAAAATGCAGCCACAACCGGCGATGGCTTGATCCTTAACCTAGTTCCGAGAAACCTTAAGGCTGCAGATGAATTGCGATAAGATATAGCGTATTGCTTTATGAGTTTTCCTTCTTTCTCTCCCACCGCAACTGTTGGCAGAAGATGGCAATCGGCGACAAGCTCCTCGCCGTTTGCTGCAGTGTTTGCGAGAATCATACCAACTCCTCCGGCGTCTTTCACGACCTGACCCTTTTGAACTCGAGGGCTAATTCCACGGTCGCATATCACTATTTTTCCGGCGACAGTACGTGGGTTCAACGTCCCTTCCAAGCACAAAGTGCTTTGATCAAGACTACTAGAGTTACTCCCCATGTAAACCAGTGGATACTGTCTTTCAGTCGACAGATTCCTCCTGCCTTTGTATAATGATACTCCTTTCACAACTCTACTTGTGCCAAGTTTAACAGTCGCCGGAAAATCTCTGTCCATTGTGCTTGCACCTACTGTGGTGATCCATGGAGACACGTTGGTTAGGCTTGCAGGGTCTGGTCCTCCATTTCCTGCAGAACATGAAACGAAGACACCCATCTCCGTAGCTCCAAATGCAGCTATTGACAAGCTATCCCTATGGTAAGACGAAACTCCACCACCTAACGATATTGATAACACGTTCACTCCATCGGCCACAGCTTTATCAACCGCCGAGAGAATGTCTGAACTGAAGCAACCACCGGTCCAACAAACTTTGTAAACTGCGATTCTCGCACCAGGCGCCATTCCTCTTGCAGTTCCATAAGCATAGCCTAGCAGATTCGCACCATGTACTTTCGATCCAGCAACAGTTGCTGCTGTGTGTGTACCATGACCATCTTGATCTCTTGGTGATTTATACTCGTCATGTTCGTTTATTACTCCTGATCCAGCCTCATATCCTTTGTAGAACACTCTGGCGCCCACAATTTTCCTGTTACAATGATGCTTTTCGAAACCTCGTCCTGTCTCGCACGTTCCTTTCCAGTGTACAGGTACCGGAAGCATTCCTGTGTCGTTGAAGCTTGCACTTTCAGGCCAAATTCCAGTGTCCAGAACTCCAACTATCACGTCGTGGCTCGCCACATTCGGAGACCAAGCAGTCGTGCTTGTTTCTGGTTCTAACTTGAGAAACACGGGGCTTCTTGTGGTGTGAAGTTCGTACACAGTGTCTTGAAACACAGCCAATACACCATCTTCTTGTTCTAGCCTCTGAGCTTCTTCTTCACTCAATTTCGCAGCTACCCCATGAAAAGCAGTTTGATAGCTGTAAACTATCCTCTCTTCGTTATCTACACTACCATTGGTCTTAGATTCGGATAGAACTGACTGCACTTTCGAAGAGTACCATTGCAGCTGATCGATGAACTGTTCCGGCATAGCGGATCTGTCCATTTGGACAATGTAAGTCTTTCTGGTTGATGGGTTGTTTGCAGAAAGGACAAAACTGAAAGCCAAACAACTTGTTAGAATCCAAAGCAGCCATTTGGCGGTGCTTTCAGGCATTTTCTTTTCCCCAGATTGAGAAAAATGAAGATGTCGTGAAGAGTAAACTGAAACAAGGGGTGTTTTAGAAGAAGGAGAAGAAGCAGAAAGTAAGCTGAGGCTGATTGTAGAACTGGGTCATCGAATATGAAGTATCAGACAGTAGGTCGAGGCATTTGCGGTGTCCTGTTGTGATAGTAATTAAAGTAGTTAGTTGTCTCATGAATGCTGAGTGAAGGGAAGTTGGTAGAATTGGATGGTATAGAAGTAAATTCTGTTGTGGTCCCTCTTAAATAGTACAGTGTCTTCCTCTTCGTAATAACGATTCAGAATTAACTTTCAAGTGACAAACCCGATTCAATTTTGATAAGATCAGATCATTCGATGGCCCCTGCTTCACATGATGCATGTAGGATACATCTCTACAAATTAAGAATAGGAATCTTGACTTCTCTTACGAGGAACCAAGCACTAAAGACATGCAAATAGCCAGAAACAAAACCACACAAGTGGCTAATCTCAGGTAACAAGAACCTTTACTCCAAACCAAACCTGTGCACCGCCCAATAGTCACCTCTGTCACTTCTTGCATGAAGAAATGCTGTAGGGTCAATCTTTGATCTAACAACAGAAGTCACAGGCACTAATGGTCTAAGGCCTCTTGTTCTAGACTCTTGGAAATCTGTACATCACCGATATCAATGAGCATTTATTGTGTTTAGACCACTTAAAGCTGTCTTCAGTTATGAGCCTTCACACTTTGGTCTCGCATTCTTCAGATGGTCATTGATCACTTATGCTTGTCATTCCAATAGACATAGTAAATAGTGTCTAAATGTGCCTGTTTAGTGTAATTGAAGATTATTATCTAAACCAAAATGGAAAATGGTTCGAGTCGAATTCTGTTTCATGCAACTCAACCTCAGAGTATTCAATACAAATTCTTACAAATCCAATCATACTTAATTTAATCAGAAACTGAAAATTAATCGAACTCAAATTCAAGTTCGGGCGAAGGGCCTTAATGATAGACCTAATCGAACTCAAATTCAAGTTCGAACCATAGGGCCCAATCCAATCATTGTCAACCCAAATGGCAACATTCACATTTGTTCGTCTTCAATTTCCAAAACTAAATAGGGAAAGAATAAATAAATAATCTGCTCTTGAATTGCCAATATTTGGCATACATATCATAGTCATAGCAAGGTGTCCTAACATTTCCAAAAGGGAAAAATAAAAATGAAGGGAAGCCTTTAAAATTCCCCAGAAAATGTGAAGCATTTAAAATTCAACGTTTCTGCATATAACTGCGACCCTTCCCACCATTGGAGAAGTTCCTTCTTTGAGAAAATCCACCACCGCGGCCACCTCTGCCACCAGAGAACCTGCCCCCGCCGTTCCTATCATTGAAGCCACCACGACCACCTCCACCACCAAACCTTCCCCCCCTAGATTGGTCTTTCTGTTGCAATGGAGGCAATGTTTTCAGAACCTCTAAGCTCACATTAGCTGCATTTTCTTGACCTGCATGATGAAAATATGATCTTAAGATGACTGAGCAACATACATACATGCATTGAAATGGATGAAAAGAAGGCAACATAGTATGTCTAAGACTAGCGGAACTTGTGTTAAAATTTAAACTAACTACTTAAACCAGGAAGCCAAATATTACCAGCTAGGAACGTATCCACATCTTCTGCTGCTACATCAAAAACCGCACCCTTACCATCAGCTGTAATGGTCAATCCCTTGATAGACTCGACCTTTTCCTCAGGCAAGAATCTCCTCAAAACACCAAAAACAAATCTGCAAAATTCCACAAAGCGGACATATTAGATCATAGTTCAATTAACTCAATGCAAACTGGCAAAAAATAGTAAGTTTCTTCCAAGATTTATATCGCAAGATAACATCATTTGTTAGAATTAAACTTGCAAAATGAATAAGATAGGTAAATTCTTTCAGGGTTTTAATGTCTTGTTCAGTACTCCTCCAGAACCAAATCGTTCATTGATCTTGTTACATTGGTAACACCCAGCAATATTTGCACTTTAAGAAACACACGCATGCTAACATGTGAAGAGTTTAGAAAGGAAGAAACTCACGAAGGTGCAAAGATGGGTCTTCCAACTTCAAGAAGCAATGAAACATGGTTCTCCATGGATGTAAGCAGGGACCTGCTCTTTATCTCTGTATAACCCTGCATTTAGAAGCCAAACATATCTTAAAGCTGGTTTACAATGCTAAAGCACAATATGCAAAGACCAAACCAGAAAATGAAGAACTTACAGAAGCCTTAGCAAGTGCTTTAGCAAGTAGCTCTACAGGTGACAATCCAGACGTATTCAACAGATCCTCAGCCGCAGATTTGAAAGCTGGAATTACACTGCAATGTTCGTACCATAAGATTACATTTTGGCAAAAAAGCATAATCCAAGTATATCCTAGGACAGACTAGCAAAAAGTATACCTGTCTGCAACCTGAGTTATTGATTCTGCTGCTTCTCCACCAACAGCTTTGGCTATGTCAGCCGGCTTAGGGGCAGTTATATACTCAAACTTGACACCAGATTCTCGTTCTATCCTGGATACATTGGACCTTCTAGGATCATATAGCATCACAGCAACTCCAGTGTTACCTGAGGACGATAATATATGTTAGTTTATTCTCAAACCAAACCATTCAGAAGAAATATTTCAAAATCCATGATTACCTGCTCTGCCTGTGCGCCCAGATCGATGTATGTAAGCTTCCACATCACGAGGAGGTTCACACTGAAACATGAATCAATATTTCATTACATTGTAAAGAGCACAAAGCACAGAGGTTCCGAACCGTAAGCAGTGTGCAGACACAACACTAGTAGAAAGTGACCAGCATTCACCTGAATTATTAACTGAACATCATTAATATCCAATCCACGTGCAGCCACATTTGTTGCTACCAAAGTCATGAACTTGCCTGACCTGAATCCAGAAAGAGTTACCTGCAAGTATTATGTAATGAATCAGTAAGAAATCAAGGGAGACAAATGAATTAGTTAAGAGAAAGTGTCATAAAAAAGCAATCAAGGTTAACAAGAAAATTTTCCTAGATGATTTCATTTCAGTAAAAATGCTTGTCAGGTTACTATACTCCTTAGCAGGCATCAAAAAAGTAGGAAAGCAACATTTTATACAGGATTCAAGGATTTAGCAGGAAACCAAATTCGTATGCTACTGAAGGGGAACGGGAAGGGGAGGGGGAAGAAGAAAATGTTAAGGAAACAAGGCCAATGTAGAATTTTTTAAGAACTGTATCAGGTTACAGATAGACATATACACTACAATTGCATCATTGCGCAAGAACAATTTACCTCACGTTGAGATTGCTGTATTTCCCCATGCAATGCTCGTGCTCCATGTAGCAACCCGGCAAGTTCATTTGCAGACTCCCTTTTCTCGGTGAAAATAATTGTTCGACCTCCACTGGATAAAACAAGTTCATCAATGCAAAATGAGTCTAAAGCAGCTTTAATGGACCAAATGATATAGATAAATAGATTGTTGGAGAAAATGCAAACCTGCTATAGCAACGAATTATATCAGGAATAACCTGAGGTATTGCTGAATTAAAACAGGGAAGTGCAATATGCCTCACGTTTGTACTGGCCTTCATTTTCTCATTGCCAACAAGATCTATGGTTTTCTTGGATGGCTTGAGAAACCTGGAGGCAATCTGGTCATTCAAAGAAAAGATATAAAGCAGGAATATATTAGTATGATGCATAAGAGATATTATACAACACTTAAACCAGACATTACAGCATCAAGGTTAAGAAACAAACATGTTTCACCCAGTCTGGCAAGGTAGCACTGAAGAGAAGAGTCTGAACTTTGCTTACATCTTGTACTTTACCTGTAAAACCGAAATTGAAAAGGCTAAGTTAATCGCCAAATATTGTATAATTCAATCAATAAAAAACACAGAGTACTATGCCGTAGAAGGCTTGGAAAAAAAGAGCAAGATGTTCAGTGTCAAATGCAACATTGTTATCAAGGAAAGTAAAGGGTAATTTCCCTAGGTCACACTCTACAGAAGCAACACGAATACCTTCATCTGCTTCTAACATTTGGAAACCTTTTGATAATATCTAACTTCAAGAACAACCTGATTACCTTCCACAAGTTACTTTGAACTTGACAACCAGTTCATGAAATACATTATTACTTAGCATAGTAAAACAACCCAAACATAAAAACAAAAACAAACATGACAATCAATAAACATCATCTACTTTTAAGATTACATGTCTTATGCGACAGTGAATCACAAAATCATATTCCAAGATTATTCACCCAGTTAAGTACCTAGAATAAGTTCAACATCTTCAACAAAACCCATCCTTAGCATTTCGTCAGCCTCATCAAGGACCCGAAACTTCAACACGCTAAAGTCAATGTTGCCCCTCTCTATATGATCCTGTATGAATTTACAACAAAGTTAAAACATCGTAGTAAAGGAAATCCTAGAACAAATTCTCAAAGATGATTCTAATAAAAGGGCACCTTAATGCGACCTGGTGTACCAACAACAATATCCACCCCTCTTCTCAAGCTATTCTCCTGAACGTTATATGAAGCTCCGCCATACAAACAGCAAGAAGTCAACCCCATAGCCCCACCATAAACTTTGAAGTCATCGAAAACCTACTAACACAACAAATAATCTTATAAAAAGAAAGTTATACGTAAGCCAATAACTTCAACGCTAACTAATGCAGTACCTGACTAGCCAATTCCCTAGTGGGTAAAAGCACCAAAACACTTGGAGGTCTACCATAACCTGTCTTCCTCGACGCTTTGGCAGGACCATTTGTTAGCGATTCCAAGATTGGCAACACAAAAGCCAATGTTTTACCCTGAAAAACGAAAAATAAAACCAACCAAGCATCATTACGCGTTACATTCCTCAAAAGTTTACATCTTTAACAGACAAATAATAATTACCAAAGAAAGAAAATGTTACCTGACCGGTCCGAGCCCGACCAACCAAATCAGACCCATCGAGGACATCATTAAAGGTATTCGCTTGAATCGGAAACAAAGCCTCAATCCCGTTGGACTTCAATTTCTCTCTTAAAGGCGCTGATATGGGAAACCTAATTATAGCATTCGGGTTCTCACTCTTCGCCTCCTCGTCCTCTTCAGCATCTCTAGCTTTCTTATTCCTCTTGGCTTTCTCATCCACCAACTGAGGCTCTACAAGCTCCGAACTTGTCTCGCTCCGAACTTCTTCATCTTCCGGGTCGATTTCTACAGCCTTACGCTTCTTCTTCTCTTTTTTCTTATCTCTCTTCTGCTCCTCACAAAACCCCATCTCTTCTTCCTTCAGTTGCTTCTTCTTGTTTTTCAACGACAAGCCAGTTTCAAGATCGGTTCTTTTCGTCATATCGCTACCGACGACTAATGTAGGCATCTATCTATGAACTGGGTCGGGTCGGTTTGAACGGCAGAGCTGGTCTGGTAGGTAATCTCCTGGTTTACAAGGCTGTGGCAGTTAAGTTGCAGAAGCAGGAGACAAAGAGAAAGAACTCTACTTAGGGTTTGGCTTTTATAGTTTAAGATGGACTGATCCTGACCGTTAGATGTTTTAAACCCTACTTGAATTTGGTTTAAGCCGTTAGATTACGCATCTTTATTGTGTGCTAAATCCAGACACGAATGTACCTTATGGTGCCAACCTGGAATATGCTTTTGTGCTACAATGCCATTTTTTTTAGTAAAAAAAGATTTAATACAAATTTGATTAAATTTTAGTTTTTTAATTTTTAATATTTGAAATTTATTAAATCTCAAAAAGCACTTTCAAATTCTAAATTTTTATTTTTATCATTTATTTGTTAAATTACTTTTTTGGACATATTTATTTATTAAATTATTAGTTAGTATAAACGATTAATAAAATTTAAAATTCAAGGTAATTAAAAATGTTTATTTACAACTTTCATTAATTTAATCATTCATATGATGTCATTTATCTTTTATCGTATAAACTTAATATAAATGAATTCAAATTTTTTAATATATCAAATAATATAAATTATTACACTTTTTATTTTGGAATTCTAATTTGAATAAAAACTTATTTTAATTAAAGATGACAATTCAGTCCAGGCCACAGGTCAGTCAGCCCATGGAGTACCCTGACCCGCCTGCCCATTAGTTATAATTAATAAAACCAATTAGTTTAAAATAAAATTCCAGCATAATGTAATTTAATTATGATCAACAAGTTTTCACATCTATTTTTTTAGTTATTACAATTTACAAATTTTATACACACTTAACAATTTATTTGAGACAGTTCCAAAAAATAATGGTTTCATATTTCTCTTTTTATTTAATTAATTTTAAAATTTTGAAACCACTAAATATGGTTTCAAAATACATTAAATAGGACTTTATATTTATTCTTTTTATTTATAACGAGGAAACTTCATAATAATCATCCATCATATATATAATTATTCGTATGAACAAATTTAAAATTAGAAATAAAATTTTTTTGCTTAATTTAAAATTTAAAAATCTTAAATTTTCTAAAAATGCAGGTAATTAATATTACCAAATTATATATTAAGTTTGAGTCCTATAAAATGTATATTTAAGTCAACTTTTTAAATAATTTTGAGTCTAATTAAAATTACATTGATTTCAAAAAGATTTTTTAATTTTTCCAACATTTTGAAATCGGACTAGAAGTTAAACTGATAAGATAAAAGATTTAATATTTAAGAGATTTAATCGGTATTAAATTGTTATAAAACTGTCTAAATATTAGATTAAAATTTTTTTTGAAAGAGACTGAAAGACATATGAAAATTAATTAATTAAATTTGGTTTATAATAATTTATTAATTTATGAAATTTGATAAATTAATTAATAAATTGATTAGTTTTTAATAACAAAAATTATTAAAATAAATCGAACAAAAAAATAGACGGTTTAAGATTTTTACAATTAAACCAATCAAATCCGTTGAATTTTTTAATTATTAATTTTTTAGTATTATATTAGGTTTTATTTCTCTAAAATAAAATTTAAAATAGTTAATATTAAGGGAATTCTTTATTGGGTTGGGTTTACAAGCTAATATTGTGTTACTTAGCCCAAGTTAAGAACTTTTAGACTACAACTCCACAGATTCAGCCCAACCGATGGATGTGTTAGAAATTAGAATTGTTAAACAAAGAAGGGCCCAAACTCGGCCCAAATTTGTTCCAGCTCGAATAGCCTTAAAAGATAATATTATTTTAATTCACTTTTTTTAATAATGTTATTAAATTTAGTTTAAGAATTTAATTTTAATTTTAAATTTGACTAAACTTAAGTCAATAAACTTAACGTAAATTGATATTTCTTCTTATACGAATCCATGGGATAAGAGTTAGAGATGTGGCCAGATTCGATTCGTGGTCAAGCTTAGATGGCCCGCGAGCTGACTCATGACTCAGCTTATCCTTTAAAAAAATTTATAAAGCATTTTTGTTATTTCGGCAAGGTTAAACAATTTTAACTCATAACTCACCCATATATCAATCCAGGGTAAAATTAGACTAATCCAGGCCAAAATTTTTACCGTAAGAGTCATTAAACAAGTCTAAACAAACTGTCTTTTCTGACACAAACCAAAAGTAAAGCCAAATTTGAACATAGGAAAGTGTCCGTGAAACCTAAAGTCGCTTAATTCTCCTTGATCGTCGCCGACCAAAGTGACATTTGTTAACTAAACTTACTAAACCCTTAACAAGGAGCTCGATTTTCTAACACTGAACCCAATATTTTAGTATTTTTATATTAACTTGTCCTGTTCTTCAACGGCCAAGAACAAAAGGCCTTTCTCTTCCATTTTGGCTATATACTAATTTACAACATAATACATATGCTCAAAACTGTAATGACCAAAGAAATCAAAGATTCTAAATTACATTCTCACCTCAATTTGTCGTAATTGAAGCTTTGAAGATCCTTTACCACTTGAAACTCCACTCTTCTTGTTCCTTAAACCTCCTCAAAACCCCATTTATACTCACATCAAACGCGTCCCGAATCGTCTCTAACCCTTGATTAGGTCTTGCATAGACAAAATTTGGTATGAACTCAATCACCTTTTCTCTCATTCTTTTTACCTCTTCTTTATTGTAACTGTCGAGGACTTGTCTTATGGAAGTCCCGTTTTTAACCTCTTTCCGGTCTATGTAAACCGAGTAACTCTCCGGTTCACCCGGTAAGAACCACTCGTATTGATAATACGCGCTTCTTTTCCAGAACAGAACCGGAATCGAACCGGCCACCATACAATCAAATATAGACCGGCGTGTGAAGCTGTCGCCTCTGGGCTGTAAGCAAAAATCGGAGCTCAGAAATGTCTCCAGAATCTCGGATGTTCTGTTGGAGCACCGAGACCCGGCACAGTCTACGACCCGACAAGAGTCCGACTCGTTGTAACAATGATTCAGTAATAAACCCCTGAAGTCGTTTTTAATAGCGCCACGCGTAGCTCCGGCGAAACAGAACAACGTCGTACGGTTGCGGCTACGAACAAACTCCTGCCACCGGACGACGTCGTTGTCTGATCCGGGGTGGAATCCGGTGGGGTAGGGTACACCAACGTCGAAATAGTCCCATGAGTTTCGCTCAATCAAAAGGCGTGTGATGTTTCTCATACCTGGCATGTAAATGCAGCTTGACCCCCAGTCTTCGTCCTTGGACCGTCGAAAATCCCATGTGATGCGTCCCATCGTAAGAAAATGATCCCAGCCGTTTGATCTCTTGTAGTAGGGCTGATCTTGGACCCATTTCAACATCATCTCACAGTGACGATCACGGTCTCTCGCAGTGCCGTTAGACCACAGGTATTTTCCCACCGCAAGTCCTGCGTAGAACGGTATGTAAAACGCCGTCGCACTGCTCGCCTCCTTCGTCCTACACGGATGATTCAACATGCGGTTATGAAATATAATCTCCGACGCGAACTGGTCCGTCCAGTACCATGCAGAAGCCAGACTCTCCGGCACCACACGGGAAATCCCGGCGGCAACTTGACCGAAACCATCGTTCGACAAAGCGTCGCACCGTGAACTCCACGGGTTCAATTCGTCGCAGGTTTGTACAAGCTCTTCGTTGAGACTGCTGGGGAGGTCGTACACGAAGATTCTTCCCGATCCACATTGATCGCCGGCTGCGACAGCGGTGACGTTTGAGGATGATATGAGACTATGGGTGCTCTGAGTTGTAGTGACGTGGCGAAGGAAGGAGAAAGGTATGGAGCGAACAGCTAACAGAAGGAGAATCTGGAGGCATAAGATAGATAGAACAAGCCATACGCGAGGTTGATTGAAGTGATGGTGTAAAATGATCGAACTAAATGAGTTTTTCTTAGGTAAGAGGTCGTCCGGTGGCGTTTTGGGTTTTCTGATGTAGGGTTCCGGCGACGATGGTTTGACTACTGGAAGCATCAGATTGTTTCTAGAGTTTCGATTTCTGGAACTGAGAGAAGTAACCGATAACCAAAAAAGCTGAGCGTGTGATGTTAACACGAAGATGGTGACGAGTGAGTCAATGACACGTGTACGGCTAGATTAGTGTAGAACATGTCGGTCCTGGTTCATTAACGTTGAACCGTGACATATTTGCGACACGTGTACTCAGAAAATGTCCGGGTCGACCGCAAGAGCTGGAAGTCTGGAACACCTGTTAGAATTTTGTCGTGATTGACCAGAATAGACGAGACGATATCGTTTAATAAAATATACTTTTTCTGTGATAAGCATCTTAAAAGAAAAAGTCGAGCTACCGACGTATGGCGACTTAAAATTGGTATATTAAAATATTTTTAAAATGGTGCCTAAGATTGGAACTTGAAAGAGACAAAGGGTTAATATTTTAAAATTAATTAGAAATTAAATTAAATTAAAGAATTTTAAATATAGTTAAAAAAAGTTCTCTTTATTAATAAAATATGAAGTTTTATTCGATAAATAAAAATTAATTAACTAGTTTTAGTTTATAATAATATATTAATTTTATGTTTGATTAATTAATAAATTAATTAATTTTAATAAAACAATTGTTCAAATCAAAAATTTAAAAACTGAAAAATTGGACAATTTAAGATTCTTACAATAAGACCTACTGTATTGTTTTTACTAAAAATATGTTTAAGAATCATAAAGCGATTTGTTTTTATAATAAATGCCAAAATAAAGATTATCCAAATTTTACTTCTTTTTTATTTACTTAAATGTGAGGTCTTAAATTTTTTTTAATAGAGGAACTTGTAGTTGTTATCATTTGGATATATACTAGGTAAATTTTTGGATTAACGTAATAGCTTATAAATCACATCAATTAGGTACTCTGTATTAGATAAATCATGTATGACAGGCTCGATTGAAAGAGTACAAAAAGAGAGATTCAAACACAAGATCTTTTAGCCAAATACTCTGCACTAGACAAATCTTGTACGGCAGGTTCAATTGAGAAAATGCAAGTAGAAGGATTTAAACACAAAATCTTTTAACCTTATGCCTTTCCACTCTACCAACCCGACTATCCCTAAAAACGGTCTTAATTAGTTACTAAAACCATATTTCCAATTCACAATCCATATGGAATAATTAAGTAATTCGTAGTCAACATTATGGGAAATAATTACTGAAATAATAGATAAAGTGTAAATTATGATTAGAATTCTTTATTTTATTTTTTAAATAAAATAATGTTTTTATTAATTTTTAGTAAAACTATGTTATATTATAATGTTTATTAATGTTAATTTTTTATATACTATTAGTATATTATTTTAATAAAATAATGTCATTTTTATCAACCGAGTCCAATTATTACGAAACAAATCGAATCGAAAAAATAAGCCTATAAATATTCACTAAAGTGTTCAACTTTTTATAATTTTCTTAATTCTTTACGATTCAATTCATATATATCACGAATATTAAATATTTTGTTCAAATTATTAATATAACTAATATTTTGAACTAAATTATTAAAGCATTAAAAAATTAGTTATCGAATTGAAAATTTTAAAAATTTGTATACTAGGTTGAAAAAATCTATACTTTAAGATTGATAATCTTTTTTTAAAAAATATAAGAGTGACACTCCATTTTCTTTGCTATGTTGAATTCTTACATATTACAATCAAGAAGAGAAGTACATGAAAATGAAGAAAAAGAAAGCCCTGTGAAGGGAGTGACAGTTCTTTGAAGAAGAAGAAGAAAGAAGGATCAAAACAAGTCACATCTTCTGAATCTAATCACCATCTTTACCAAAACAGTATGACTGAATCTCCGTTTCTCATGATTCTCAGCGCAAAGCCAAGCTCCTGTTGCCAAGACCAGCTGAACTCAGGAAACTGTATAGGTTCCTCTGTAGCTAAATCACTAGAGCAGTAAAATCTCACCTGTTGACATTCATCTGAGGAGGAATCCTCCAGTCATCCCCACATTGACGACGATTCAGAGCACGTCTCTCTAATTTCGCAATGCTCGTTATCTATGGTATAGTTTATAACCAGAAGAACATGATCAGAGTGAAGTTCTGAACACACCACACACACTAATGTCAAATACCATACACTTGGGAACAGAGCAGGATTACCTCTTTCATCAGATTGAGAGACCCTGGTGTGTTCTCCTTCGAGCCCTTCATTTTCACAGGGTGTTGAGAGAGTTCATAACCCAACTTCTGAACTAAAAAAAACCAAAAAGCATGGAGGACTAACCTCAGAAAAAACTCGGATTTTTGATTTGGTATGGACTTCAGATGTCAGGGAAAGCTACATATCATGTCAAAGAGAGCATAAGACACGAACTATAATCTCCAGAAGCAGAACACAGGAACAGAGGATAGCACAAGTTCATACCTTGTTGAATAGTTCTATAGGCAAGTCTTCAGGTTCAGGGTACACTTTAGTTGCTGGACAATTGAGCTCCTGGGAAACAACAGAAATTGACACAAAAAGCTCGGACATAAATCAGAGATATGAATAGTCAGAAAATTTCAGGTGACCTCCTCTCTGTTTTCAGAGAAGATTATGACTTTTTTCACCACTGATATATACCTTCTTACCAAGACAGCGAGTCCTAATTTTGTCTCGTACTTCAAATTTCTCCTTCAAGACAGAGTTTACTCTGCAAAAAGTATTGCAAACTTCAATCAGATTAAGCATACTGATATGAGTAGAATGGATGACATTATTTACATCATATCACCTATGAGAGTCTGAAATTTTGTTTAGTGAGCCAGGGTTCAAGTTAGGAATATTTGAAGCCTGAAAGTGATAAGAATTGTGAGCTCTCAAAGATTGTCCATAATCGATCAAATGGAGAACTTATTTATGATTACCTACATCGACAAATACATGTTGCATAGCTCTCTTAGATGTCCTCAGGTGAAATTCCTGAATCAGAAACCAATAAATTATACCCCAAAATTGTTGGATCAAGTCAGGTTTTTTTACTGACACTTGTAAGTGAAAAGCTTGTAAAGATCATGAACTACTTGAAACTCTGGCATTTGTGGAGTGCTCTTTCTACATCTTGGCATTGATGGAGCCCTGAGAATCTGTAAGAACAATTCCAATGATATTAGCAGAAACTTCTCTTAAACTTCCCACAAATTATGTATGGAAAGATACCAACTTTTTTATTTAATGGTCTTGCTTTAAAGGTACGAGCTTTTTGTTTCTGGTTTTCAGCTGACCCCAACTTCATTCTGGAACCCAAGATTCAGAATCAGAAAAAAGATCAAACACTATCATAGCCAAAGTTCCAATCACGAGAGATTGAATATTACCTATGCAATTTTGCCCTGTAAGCTGTTTCCAGATTAGGTTCTCTGGGAATTGTAACTTTAGGTCTAGCACCAACAGGTGCTGGGTTGGGATCAACCTGCTGATCCTGCACTAATGTCTGATAGAAAGAAAGTTGGCAACCATGAAACAAAGTAAAATTTTATACACTTTCAGGAAAAATCCTTGGACATACCTTTTGAGGTGCTTTGTGTACAAACTGTGCTTGATGCTTCAAACGAGATACCTGCATAACAACTCAAAAGATCTAAGTTTCATAATCTGTAACGAAGTTCTTAGTGTCGAAAGCAACCAAATAATAACAAAAGAAGCATCCTTTGCACCTTACACAAGTACCCAGACTCGAGTTTTTGCCTTTTGGTGGCTCCATTGGCAAAGGAACTAGAAAACAGAGAGGTCAGAACCGAAACTAGGTTAGCTAATGTGATTAATGCAAAAAAATTCATGGAATATTAACTAGTTCTGTTCAATACCCTCTGAGCAATCGGGGACAACGAAATTCTAAAGTATGATTTTGCCTGGCAAGTTGATTCGCTGTGGGACTCATAAACCTTGAATCTTCTGATAGTGGCGACTTGGGTTTAACTCTTTGGTGATCTTCATCCATGTGGTTATAAGGTTCTAATCCTGCCAAAGTTGGGATTAACAAGGTAACAAGATGGTGTAAACCTTCACGAATTGAGTTCTGAGCAGACTACCTCTGTTCTGTTTGGTGGTATTGATACAGGGCTCACCGCCGTCGGTGTTCGTGTCTGGATTATGATTAGAGGCGGATTCGAAATGGAGATCTAGTCCCCAGTTCCAGTCTATTATAAACGCAACGGATTGAATCCAAACAGACAATAAAACTCTGAATTAAGAAAATCATTTTAGAATTGTGAATGGCAAGCTGCTTACGTGAAGGAGGATAATTTCCTGCATTCTGGAACCAGAGCTCAGCTGCACCAGCCTCCGAGTCAGTTTCAGTACGTGCAAAATCGAAGAACTTTGGTGCGTCAAATTCGTAATCAAAATCGATTTCTTCAAAACAAAATGTCTCATCGAAGAATTCCTCCATTTCCAACTCTATATGCCGGGACCCTGTTTCTCTCTGCTTCTGTAATGTCGAGTTCCTTAAACCCAAAACACCATTTATTATTCTCTCAACTCTTGTGTTTCGCGAAATGTGAAGCTTCGGTTCGTAATGGAAGAAAGCTTAAAACAGAGCAGAGGAAAAACAGAGGATTGTACTTACGTAATTGAAAAACAATCGTGTGATTATCGAACTTCCTTGGAAAATAAGACAAGATCATAAAATAGTCAGGAAAAAAACATGCACTGTTAATAACTTGAAACAGGGTATCTTTCCACCTCTCTTTCTCTCCCTCCTCTCTCTCTCGTTCCCCAATTTTCCAGGGAAAATGAGGGAAAGAGAGAGGGAGAGATGACGAGAGGAAACCTAAGAAAAATGGGACTCAAAACCCTAATTTTAGGGAAACGAAAGGCTATGATTACGTAGACAAAAATGAAGAAAACAGAGAAGAGCAAAAACAGAGTACGATGGACGAAGAAGACCCCCTGCTTCTGGTGAGGGTGGTGGTGGTGCCGAGTTCTTCCGAGGAGGCGAGGAAATAAAAACTATTTAAAAATTTTGTTGTTTACCATTTTACCCCTCAGTTGAGTAATGATAATTAATGGTGGATTAGAAACTTACTAAACTAAAATCAAAATTAATTGTAAGGGACAACGACAATACTCAAAATAGGCTTATCTCAAAACCTACAAAATAAACTGAAATTAGGCACCAAAAAATTTGGCATCAAAACTCGACCTTTATAAATAAAATGATTTTCGTTTTGTTAAAAACGACATTACTTTTGTATTTTAATTTTAAAAACAAAAGTTCGAGTTTAGCTTAAATTTAGGTCGAAGTGCTTTAGCCCAATCAGGCTTGAACTCGACCTCGTTGTCTTGGGCCTAATCAGGTCTCGGGTCAATCCAAACATAACCCAACTATTGCATCCCTATTGTATACTATTGGGCATTTCCAACGTCTATATCTAAGCATGATTTTTATTAGGATAATGTTGTTTTTGTTATTAGTTAATTACATATTAAATAGATATTTTTTATGAGGTTTTTTTAATGAGGATATTAAATAGATCTTTAATATCTCCAAATTATATATTTTAAATAGATTATTTAATTAATAAAGACATGGGGTTAAGTTTCGATTTTGATTAAATTAATAAATAATTTTTAGTAATAATTCAAATTTAAGATCTTTAAGTTAAGACTAAGAACGACGATGTGTTGAATTAAATTTAAGGTGTAAGAATCTTAACTCAGATTTGATCCATGTAAGATTAAGTGGTATTATTTTTAATAAATAAGTAAAATAATATTAATTTGTTTAAATCAATTCTCTTAAATCTAATTTGATATTTTCTCAATCAATAATTAAAAAACTCAAACGATTCAGTTAATTCAATCTTAAAATTTTGAACAGTTTAACTTTTCAGTTTGATTTATTTTAATAATAATTATTATTAAATATTGGTTAATTTATTAAATAATGGTCAATTTTATTGATTAATAAAATTTTATAAACTAAAATAAATAAATCAATTTTTAATTAAAAATATCTTTTTTAATTAAACTTCAAAATTTTCGATAAGTAAAGACAATCTTTTTCGATTATATTTTAAATTTTTTATTTATTTTTAATTAATTTTATAACGATCTAATATCGGTTAAACTTTTTAAACTTTAAATTTTTTATTTTATTGATTTAACTTATTGACCCTAACTAATAAAACTGTGCTTTTACTCTTGAATTCAAAACAATGCCATAAGAAAACAAGACGAGATGGGAGGTTTCGTAGACAAGATAGATTTTGTCCTCTTGTTTTTCTTGGTCTCTGCTTACACTGTATTCCTGAGCTTCTGGACAAAACTTCAGTTCAGAAGTTGCATCTTAGTCTTAGTATAACGTGGTTTTTCTGTTACACTTCCTGCGAATTCGTCAATGAAGCGAAAAAAGGACACACGGACATACGCTCCCACGGTTTCAAAAAACATTGAGAGGTCATGTTACTGACATGAATACGGACAATTTTTAAGATTTTGGAGGGAGATATAAATTTTATTGAATAAAGTTAATTGTTTTTTATAATATTTTAAAACCCAACTGAAAATTAAATTGGTAAAATAAAAAGTTAAAAGTTTAAAAATTTTAATAGATATTAAACTGTAATAAAATTAACTAAATATTAAATAAAATTGAAAATGTTGAAATATGATTAAAAGAGATTGTTTTTATTTGGTGAAGAATTCGAAATTTAATTAAAAAATAAATGATTTAATAAATATTTATTTATTTATTTTAGTTTATAAAAATTTGTTAATTTACAAAAAAATTACTGAATTAATTAATAAATTGATTCACTTTTAATAATAAATTTTATTAAAATAAATCTAAGTAGAAAGTAAAAAAGTCGAACTAAAAATAAGGATTTTACAAATGTTCACCCCTAAATGTTTTATGTTTTCTATATACACTTATGGGCACAACGGAGATATATTAAATTTCCTGTAACGACTATTTTAATATCAAGGGTATAATAATCATTTATTATACATTACATTCCATTTTATGTATCTTCTAAATAACATTTACTACATTACATTATGAATCTTTCCATTCCTTCCAAAGAACTTTTTACTATATTACATTTCATTCCATTATAAATCGTTTTGTTACCTTCCATTACATTTTTCATTTCATTAATTACATTTCATTCCATTATATTACATTTTTCATTCCATTATAAATCGTTTCCTAGACTCAATTCGATTGGACTCGCTCCCTGTGTTTGGTATTATGTTCTCTTTTTTTTCGCCACTTGCTCTCTTTATTGTCGCCCGGTGAGTAGAAAATTGGATACAGGCTTCTTCTAGGTTCCACTGTTGGCACAACCAGACATCGTTAGCAATACCAGACATTGGACTTGGTAAAGGCTCAAACTGGACCGGGTTCGTTCATGCCTAATCCAGCCCAAAAATTTCTAACCTAACTAAGGCCCAATTTGGAACCTATCGGACCCAAGGCATATGGCTCAAGATCGAGTTTAATCTGACATCAAAATTTTATTTTTTAATAAATAAAAATATTATTTAACTAAAAATAATGTTGTTTACTCAAAATTTTTAAACTTCTAATTTAATAGACTTGAATTTTTTTATTTTTAATTAAACGATAGAAAAGGATATCATTTTAATCAAAACAATATCATTTTTATAGAATTTTTAAATTTCGAACTAAAATTCCATTAAGCCGAGCCAAGTTTATTGACTTTAAGTTAGAAAAGACTCGAACTTTAAGGGTCTGTTTAGTTAGGATGTTAATTAATAGAATGGAATGGAACAGAACGATACGATTTATAATATAATGAAATGCAATATAGTGAAAAGTTGTTTAGAATGGAAGGAATGATTCGTAATGTAATGTAGTAAAATGTTGCTTAGAAGATGGATAGAATAGAATGTAATGTATAATAAATGACTATCATATTCATGATATTAAAATGATTATTACAGGAGATTTAATGCTATAACTTTAGAGCATAAATCATGTTTAATTAAAAAGTCACCGTTCAAGTCACAACCGTGACAAATAATTTTTTTATATATTTTATATTTTAAAATGATAAAAATTTTAATAAAAATTTATTATGTTATTATTAACTATATACAATTTATTATTAATTATGTAAAAGCGTTATCATTAATTATGTAAAAGCGTTATTATTAATTATTTCATAAATTTTATTTTATCAAAATTTATTTTATTCTCTTATATGTGATTGATAATTAAAAAATAATTTATTTATATTTATATTTATATAGAAATATATACCACCAATTAAATAATACTTTTTAAATATTTTTATTAGTAAAAATTATATATATTATTAATTAGATACAATTTATTATTAATAATATAAAAATATTATTATTAAAGTAAGTAGAAATAATATAAAAATATTATTAATTATATACAATTTTTTGTAGACAGTAATAAATGAGTCAGAGAAAAGAAGATTAGGGTTAGAAGAAATAATTGATATTAAGAAAAATTATTGACGGTATATTAGATAATATGTCGTTATTAGTTTACGTTTCATCCTAAATTTTCCAAACCGAAAGTTTTTTATTTTCACCATTTATGATATAACAGAACGTAACACAAGCCTTTCACTTTTTTCCCATTTCATTTCATTCTATTATTAAACCCTTAATCAAATAATAAAAGTATTCTTATTACCGAACCCTCGAGCAAGTCATGGCTGCCATAAATACTCCAAGTGCATTAGTTGAGCAGCCACACCTTTCTCGACAGTTCAGACACTGGATAAGGTGTCTCTTTTCTTGGTGAATTTCAATCTTTTGTCGTGAGTTAGTTTCATTATTGCAGTTTCTTCTAGTAGACTTTTCAATGTTAGCTTTCTTCCACCGATTTATTATAGAAGGAGAGAAAAGAGTGTCGCCTTTGATTGATGTGTTGAATGTTATGGTTTTAGCTAAGGTCATGAAAAGTCTTTGGATAAACAGTTGAAACGCAGAAGTGAGGCCCAGATTTTTCTAAATTAATTTATTATTTAATCCTTCTAATTTTTTAATATTTAATCTAACAGTTTAATAGATTTGCCGACTTATCAATCCACAACCGTCAATTATAAGGTATACTATTTTTTTACAAAAATTGAAAGTTAACTGATAAAAATACATATTAAAATAATAAATTAATCAAAATTATAAATATAATAAAAAATAATAAATACATAAAAATAAACATGTATATATATATATATAAATAAAAAAATCAATATTATAATAGATATAAAACAGGGCTAAAAGAAAAAATAAAAAGCGATAATAGGTAAAAAATACATAAAAAAGAGATAAGTAAATAAATAAATAAATTGTCAGACCTTATATGTTATAATTATATATTTTTAAATAATTTATTTAACTAATAAAATTACATATTTTAGGTAAAATATTTAACAAGTTAATAATTCAAAACCAAGCAATAAATTCTATCTAATTAGTAAAATTACTTAGCATGTTTTCATTCATTCACACTTACAAAATCTCTCAAGTGAGTTAATTTGAAATCAAATTTAATTTTTAAAAAATCAATTTAACAGGAACAATCTTAAATAAAATAATATTTAATAATTAAAAAGTAATAAAATATTTAATTAATTTTTATTAAAAGATATAATTTTAATTTTCCAATTAATCACATTTTAGAGTGTTCGAACCAGCTGATTTGAGGATGGCGATCCGGCCCGACCTTGGGCTTGGACCAACTTAACTCGGTTCGAAGTTAACAAACCACGGGTTAGAATTTTCTAAGCCGACCATACTTGAGCTAGAATTGTTTAGGCTCAACTAATTTGAGGATGGAGGTCTGGCCCGACCTTGGGCTTAAACCAACTCGACTCGGTTTGAAATTAACAAAGTACGGGCTAGAATTTTCTAAGCCGACTATGCTCGGGTTAGGATTGTTTAGACTCAATTGAAATTAACAAAATTACATCATTTTATTAAAAAGACATCATTTTTATTTTTTTAAAATTTAATAAATCGGAACGACAGCGAGGGGAGTTCATAATTCTGCGCCAAAAAGATAGGAATATCAAATCTTATACTATGAGGTCTAAACTTATCGGGTTGAGTAGGTTGAACTGAAGACTTGATATAAAAGAAAAGAACAAGTTTATGAAACATAGTTACGCTTCCTAGACCCAATGTCTCATTGGTATCTCCGAAGCGAGACATCGAGAGGTCAGTAATCTCTGATTTTCAGCCTCCAAAATTCCAAATTTCTAAAACCACCAAAACAAAATACAATCTTGTTCGCTTTGTCTCTTCCTCTACGAAACTCTGGCGGGTCAACCCATGACCCAAACCCAATCAGAAGACCCTGAACTGTCCCGAAAGCCCACCGGAGCCACCGGAATGAGACTGATTGTGCCTCTTCAAGGCGTGGTTCAAGGTAGAGGAGGTCTCATACTGGGAACTCTAATCCCATGTACTCTTTTCTACTTTCTTCAGCTTTACCTCAAACGGCACCGTTCTCGTCCTAAGGCATCGTCAAACCCTCCGTCGCCCTCAACGTCGTCGTCTAATTTGACGACGCTTCCCAGAACGTCTTCCCGGTCCAATTTACTGAACCAACCGGTTCGGGTCTCCAACCGAGCTTTGACCGTTGCGAAACCGAATGATTCTCCGTATTATGTTGGGTTGGATAAGGTTTTGGAGGACCCGTATGATAGGATTGAGAATCCGAATGGGGTTGTTCAGCTTGGATTGTCTGAAAACAGAGTGAGTGAGAGTGGCTTCGGCCTTCGCGTTTTCTAATGTTGTTTTACCGTCTCTGTCTGTTTCTGAATCAATTTTGTGTTGTCTTCTTTGTTGGTTTCAGTTGTGTTTTGATTTGATTGAGAAATGGATGTCGGAGAATCTAATGGGTAGCAATGGTGGTGATTTTAGTATCAACGGGATCGCGACGTACCAGCCGAGCCATGGATTGATGGAGCTCAAAGTGGTAAGAATTTTCGTAACTGGGTTATTGATTCTGACTTCAAAATTCAACCTTTGTGGTTAAAGATTTCTTGGTTTTAATCATGTTTAAGCATGTTCACTTCATTTGTACCCCTACTGTTATTTTGGTGTTAAGTTACTTAATTTGACAATTGGCCAACTAGCTAATTTGGTTGCTTTGAAAAACTGGACTTACAATTGAATCTGCTCTGACTATGGCTGTTGCAAATAGCTTGGACAATGAACTTACGATGAAATTGTAATGGCTTCTCAAATTTGCAGGCTATGGCAAGTTTCATGTCACAGGTTATGGGAAGAGCAGTATCATTTGACCCTACAAAGATAGTGTTAACTGCTGGTGCGACTCCTGCTATAGAGATATTGTGTTTTTGCTTGGCAGACCCTGGAAACGCATTTCTTATTCCTACACCTTATTATCCAGGGTAATTTTTAGCTTGCAACGATAAATTTAGGCCTTTTTTAAGCAAATAGAATCAATAGTTGTTCTCTTTCCATTTGCGTGTCTCTACTTGATGCTTATGGAGAAAATGTTATGCAGTTTTGATAGGGATATCAGGTGGCGAACTGGAGTGGAACTAGTGCCTGTTCACTGCCGTAGCACTGACAACTTCCTTTTAAGTGTCACTGCTCTAGATCAAGCATATACTCAGGCAAAAAAACGAGGCCTAAAAGTTCGTGGACTTCTGTTCTCCAATCCCTCAAATCCTGTTGGCAATATGTTACCGCGAGACACACTCATTGATATATTGGGTTTTGCCCAGGACAAGAACATACACATTATCTCTGATGAAATATTTGCAGGTTCTGTCTATGGTGCAGACGAGAAGTTTGTGAGCATTGCAGAGGTTCTTGAGGCAGAAGAGTTCGACAAAAGCATGGTTCACATCATATATGGGCTATCGAAGGACCTCTCCCTTCCAGGATTTAGAGTTGGACTTATCTATTCCTACAATGAAAGTGTTTTGGCTGCTTCTAAAAAGTTGTGTAGATTTTCTTGCATATCTGCCCCAAGCCAAAGGTTACTGATTCCAATGCTTTCTGATACAAAATTCATTCAGGAGTATATGGAAACAAACAGAAGAAGGATATATGAAACATATCATTCATTTGTTGAGAGTTTTAAGGATTTAGGAATCAGGTGCGCAGATAGCAGTGCTGGCTTTTATTGTTGGGCTGATATGAGTAAATTGATCCCCTCTTACGGTGAGAAAGGGGAGCTTGAGTTATGGGATAAACTGTTGAACATTGCTAAGATTAATGTAACTCCTGGTTCAGCATGTCACTGCATAGAACCAGGATGGTTTAGGTGTTGTTTTACTGGTTTAACTCCAGAAGATATTCCCGTGGTGATGGAAAGGATCAGTCGAGTAGTAGAAGCTTGTAAACCTCGCAGTTGAAATATTATAATTTTGGCTATTCAAAACCTTTTCCTTGATTACTTGTGGCATTGCTCTTTGAAATTTACTCTTCCAATAATTTTTTCTCGAGATGTACTGAAGTACTAGAGGTTTGAATTATACATCCTGAGTTCGCCCAGAATATGAAACTCGTGCAAATTAACGTAGATTGCATCGTGGGGTACAAGAAGTGGGAAGTACACAAAGCCGCTATAATACTAATCCATAGAAGCAACCTATATTAGGTCCGGTCTTGCCCGGCTTCTCTTCCAGTGAAATCGTTCTGTAATTTTGAAGCGACTTCCGATGATGCAGCATCCAAAAGCTTCCTTCTTGATAAATTCCTGATGAATTGCGACCAGGAAACAGAAGTTAATTTTTAGGATCTCCTCAGACATAGCAGATATGTAAAAGTAGGATTCTTAAATTTTCTGTTCATGGCAGCAGTTGCCGAGAGGAAGAAGATAATGTATGTCGATTTTTGTCTTCTGATAATGGCTTTTGCCTGCCTCTACCTCTTAGTTGCTTATCATTACCTGATATCCGAATCCAGTTTTAATCTCATACAATGTTGGAAAAGAAGAAAGAACTAGAAATTTTACCATTGAAAGATTGTGCTTTCTCCTCTGAGCAGCCTTCCTTTGGCAACTCCTCCTCCTGCTCATCATGATCAGTTCTCCAAGTGTTGGTGGTCTCCTTATCATGACACTCTCAGCGGTTTCATGACTGTAATCTCTACCATTTACCTCTGGTGGAGTAACAGAACCCTTTTTGGTGTGCGCAAACTTCTCAAGAAAACCAGAATGAGGTGGAATCATTGGAAATAGGCACTCCAAGAAAGAATCACCCACCAGGTTTGACATGCCAGTTTCATAGCTACTTGTGCTGCTACCACTTTCTGAAGCTGGTGATGATGGGTTCTCCAACTGGTTATTCAGACCTTCCAATGAGATGTCTACTTGCATTGGAGTTGCACTAATCATGGTTGATGAAGCAAGACGATTTTCCGCTGCCGAGGATGATGAGCTTGTTGAATCAGCTTCAAAACTCAACCATGCAAGATCCATGCCCAACATTTCATGTTCTCCATAGCCGTTGCCCTCACTTCCAGCTCCTGGAATACGAACCAGAGGCGACGACAAAGAAGTGAGCTTCAATGGTGGGTTTTCTGTTGCTGGTTTCAACACAGGCGAGAAGCAGGGCAAAGGCTTTCCAGGTTTTTCTTCCCAGTTGAAGGGAATTGAGGCAACGAGCTTGACCGGAGGTGGTACAACAACTGGGGCAGTTGAAGCAACCTCAGGTTTCCAATCCTTTTTGGGTATTCCAGGTTTTTCTTCCCAGAGAAATGGAATTGATGGAGGCTGCCTTACTCTGACATGCTTCTTGTTAGAGAGTTCTACACCCTCCTTTTCATCCTCCATATTGGAATAACAAAGCTTCTGTTCGTGCAATTTGAACTATCCATCATCTCTTGAAACATATATGTACAGGATCACACTAGTGGGGTAGGAAGTTCACCATGTAAGCTTGCCACTCCAACTCCACCACCTCCTTCCGTATCTTGGAAGATTAGGCTTATCTGCAATGTTGAACAACTGAACAGCATTTTTTATTCAGTCAAAAAGGTGCCTGCACTGAGCAGTTATATCCAATCCAGCCATCCACAACCACCTCAAAGAAACTTGAATCAATCTATTCGTCGTTTAGGGATGGCAAATCGAGTTCGGTAAAATGACTTTGTTCTGATCTCAACCCGAGTCCAATAGAATCAGGCCTGAGTAACAAAAACAAAACATCAAACTGGGTCGAGCCCGTGACCGGCCCATTTTCATCCGATATCAATTGTTAAACAGCCTTCATAGAACCCACATTTTGCATTCAACTCTTCAAAGTCTAAACTCTTTTTTTTATTTCTTATTTTTCAATTTGTACAATAAACTCATCTTTATGTTAAAACACTTTGAATCACAACTATTAACACTTATACTTTATAAGAAAATGGTGCATGCAAGTAGTGTAGAAACTGATGTTTTAACAATCGGACTAAAAGTTGAATCGGTACGATAAAATATTTAAGATTTCAAAGGTCGTCATAAAATCGGTTCATGATTAAATAAATTAAAGAATTTGAACCTATTATTTGGAGCATTAGAAGGGTAGAGCATGTAAAAGACACACTACTAAGGGGATCAAATCTTCTGTTCCAATTAATGAGTTCTTACCTTATTTTATTAAATCTCATCTACATATTTATATAAAATCTATACAAATGTATGGACAAAATTAAGTGGCACAAAATTGGAACTCCTTATCAGGAACGGGGTGCTCCATCCCCGCTACTAAGGGCCCTCCCCGAGTGAAGAAAGGAAACAATTTCAAGCTTGACTTTGACCTTGAAATTGATCCAATTTAAAGTGTAGTCCAAAGTTGAAATTTAATTAAATTAAAATTGAATTTATTAATTAAATTAAGTATTCGATGAAATTAAATATACAAATTTATTAATTGAATTGAGACAGAACAAAACCTTCTATACATTCTCAAACACCACTAAAGCTATGTGAGCTGTAAATCAAATGGAAGCTAATAAACAAATGGTAAAGAACATATATATGACTACAGTTGGTATCCAATGTGGGATTTTTACTATATTCCATATTGATTGGTTGAAGACTATGTTCAAAACCAAACAAATTCCAAGTAATCCGTGAACTGAACTTAATGTGATTTAATGTGAGACAGACACTAACGTATAGTTTGTTTCTAAAGCCAATCAAGTGTCTTCTTGGCTTTCATTTCTTGAAGGTTATTCTCTTCTTCCATCATGAAACATAAGTGATCACAAAAGATTCCACTAAGCTAAATGGTGATTCACAAATCTCACAAAACCTATTTGGAGGAGGACCCATTTGCTCTATTCCCACCTTTTTAACGGGTTCCATGTGTAAGCTAGCTCCTGACATCATATCAGAAACAGTACTTCGTTGGCAAGTGGCAACTAATAAGATCAGTTCACAGCCAACCAGATGAACTTTGAAGTTAGATTCTTGATCTAATTATGTAATGAAAAAAAGCACTAATTGATCTTACATCATGGGAATATTTTCACATGACTGCAAATTATGATCCGAGAAAAGCACAGACGTTGTGTTCAAAATCATCATCTCATTTACATACTTTGTATTATATTGGATCATATACAGATCAGGAGTGGAAGGAAAACAAAACCCTTCATAGATCTGAAGTAATTCAAGTGGTAATGATCTGTTCAGTTTAAGATCAACCATGGTAAACTTTCCAAAATCCAGTACTAAATCCAAGAAAATTGGAGGAGGAGAAGAAAAGGAACACCGTGTTCAAGCTGCTAATGCAAGACGCCGTGGAAGTTGGCACATTCGAACAAAGCTTTTGCAGTCATCTCCCTTTCGAACCTCCAAATGTAGTTCAAACCCACCAGAAGCTCTGTAATTGCAGCTTCAGTCTTCTCTTTGTTGGCGAAGAACAATGTCTGAAATAAAAGAACATTGGTTTTTGGGACCAAATTCTGCTGCTGCTCAAAGTTTCTTTCACTTTGCCATTTGATCATGTTGTGTGCCAAAGGTGATAACCAATTAAGTATTCTTCCCAAAGCATCTGACCACTCTCCGGCAAGAACCGGGTCACTCGCTGAAAATCCTACTCCTTTCAATCTAGCTCTTAACATAGATCTTATACTGCTCGGTAACATTGCATAAAGATCGTCTCTTGCATCAACTCCAACTAGTTGTGGTGATTTTATCATTTTCTCCATAACCAGAATCAAGTTGGCGTAGTGTAGGGCTAAAGCTGCTGCTCCAAGCGTCGTTGGTGGTGGGTTTAACAGCTTAGAATTTGACTCGAAGAACCCATTAATGGAGTCTTTGGTACCTTCAAGTTTGGTGCTCTTCAATGGTCCTGAAACGAAAGTACATGTACTAGGATTGTCTGTTGGATGAACAGTTGCTGAAGCTGAGAGACTGCGAGGTAGAGAAGTTGGATAACCGTGTCCTATCCCATAAACTAGCTTGATTCTTGCAAGAACAGTGAATATAGATTTAGCAAGCAACGAAACAACAGCATCGAAGCTTCGATTCCAAAGTGATTTCTCTTTTAAGCTCTTAACCTCCTGTTTCTGCCAGAATATCTTCTGCTGGAGATCCATAATCTTTTGTTCTTTTGTTGTGGACTCGTACTCGCTACCCTGTAAAGCTTTTCTTAAAGAAGTCTCCAACACAGACAGCTCCTCCATTTCTTTGTAGAGAGTAGCTGTACTAGTGACGAACCTGTCCATTTTCTTGTTCTGAGCTTCCATGTCTTTGCAACTCAGAACCCATAGATTGCTATCGTGACCAGAGTCCGCGAACTCATCGAACAACCTCTCGAAACGACGGAGATTCGGGTCCTGACAACGTTTACAAAGTCCAGAGACAGATTTAGCCAAGAGCCGTAGATTCTCAGCCATTTCTGCACAGGCAAGGCCGAGAAGGAACGACTCATCGTTGGACACAATCTTACGGACTCCTTCAAGAGAGATTGATTCATTCCGTAAACGGACAACGTTCTTGTCTGACAGAGACTGCCACAGATGGAAGAGCTTCGACATGAGACTCGCCACCTCGAAGGCCAAAACTCCAACGGTACATTTCTTGGATGATCTTGGTACAGGTGTAGAGGTAACAACTGAATCAAAACCATGGGAAATTCTAGATTTCACTTTGACAAGCCAAGTCTCAAGGGCCATGAATATATGAAACAAAGATCAGAAGCTGTAATTAGACCTTGGAAACAAGAAGAAACAGAAAGCTGGATGCGGGGAGATACGTTATCCTAGGGTTGATATGAATGATTCTCTGGGGAACAAAGGTTCATGGGAGAGGATAAATAATTGATATGCATCAGTAGCAGAGAGATAAGGATAAAGAAGATGAGAGCTTGAAGCTTGCAGGTAAACTCGTGGGCTGTTTAGAGACAAGTACAAGTAGGAATTGTGAAGTATAGTGAGGTTGATACTAAGTTATAGAAGCAGAAAAAAAGAGAGAGGGAAAAAAAAGACAACCAGCAAACACAATCACATATGTACATAGAAGACAGAGTCGATAGAAAACTGAGAAACCCACATGCAGTGACGGTGCGTGGAAGATGTTTTCGCTTGGAAGGAGATTTGTCTTTTATGGCATCAAAGGTCCAAGAGGATAGAGATGCGCGTAATGTATCTGAAACTACTGTTTCAAAACTTACTTTGTTTACTGACAGTAAGTGGTTAGATTCTATGAACAACAACATGTTTAGTTTTCAACAGGAGTCAGTAAAAGCAAAACCTTTTTCTTGTAGGGTGTTTGGGTGCCTAGAAACACTTTTCTCTTCTTAGATGCTGTTTCTTTCCACAATGAGGGAAAAAGGGACCATATCATTATTAGCCTCTTCTTCTTTTCCAAGTTCTTTAAGATTGAAAATTTTTATCATCTTTAATTTGCTGCCTTAAATGTCTTTGTTTCTAGTGAATGATTAGTATTCAATCAAGGGAAATAACAATTTAATTAATTGTTCACTTTGTAATTATATGTTATAAAAAAATATGAAGTGAATTAACAATATTCATACAAAGCGTGCATCAAAAATTATTTAAAAAAAGATATAAAGCTATAAATTATTTGAAAATTTTGATTACTAAGTTTTATATTTAAGATTTAGAATAATAGATTAAAAATAATATTTTAAAAACTGGACTGAAAGTTAAACTGGTAAGATAAAAGGTTTGAAAAGTTATTAGAACACTATAAAATTAGTTAAAGATCGAATAAAATTAAAGAATTTGAAATATGATTGAAAAAGACTGCTCTTACCTATAGAAAATTTTGATATTTAATTAAAAAGGAGATTGTCAAATAAAAATTAATTGATTTAATTAATTAATAAAGACTGACTGATTAATTAATAAATTGATCATTTTTTAAAGACAAGAATTATTAAAGTAAACTGAACTGAAAAGTCAAAAATCGAACCGAAAAGTTGAAAAATTCAAGATTTTTACTATTGAACCAATCGAACTAGTTAAGTTTTTAAAATCATTTTTAACAAGTATTTATTTAATGTCAAAATTTTTAAAATTTTAATTTGCTATTTAATTGTTTAAATTTTGTATAAATCAGGTCAAAATGTTCTTCTTACTAATATAATATGTAAATAATCATTTATTATTTCTATCAGTAAAATTAACGTTTTGATATGATTTATACCGATTTTAAAAGATTAATTGCTAAATTAATTTTTTTAAAAAATTAGTACTAAATTAATAGAAAAAACAAAAATTAGACACTTTGTGTCATATTATATCTTAATATTTTTAACATCTATACAAGCCTTTATCTTCAAAATACAAATCATCTAAGATTGAAAATTTCACAAAATGGTAGGATAAATTAGACGGGCAATTTGTATATATCTTTTATGTACATATATATGTTTATATATATGGACAGGTGCAATATCATTGTTAATGGGACACTTAATTACGTTCTTCTAGTGATAATATTGTCTGTATATTGATTGTCGTGTATCAGAAATGTGGTAAATAGAATATGTTTATGGTTCAAAGTCACTTTCTTGTCCTATTGATAGGCTTAAAGCCTACTCCTTTGATCATTGAATAAGAAGAAAGTTACTAAAATAGTAAATTGTTGCTTAAGGGAAAAAAGAAGAGTATAATTAATTTAATCCAATTTTTGTTGTTTATTATTAATTATTACTTATTAGTCGAAGATTAGTAAATAGATAATGATTTTTATACCAAAAAACAACATTTCTATTAATTAAGAGTAAGATTACGTGTATTAAATCTTCTTCAAATCACATATTTGATGAATTTTTATTGGATCGTTGATATTATTATTATAATGATTTTTATAAAATTAATTAAGACATCATGAAAAGAACATAAACTATAAGGAGCAGATTATCTGTTTCATTTAATCAATTCCTATCTTATTTTATTAAATTTCATCTGCATATTTGTATAAAGTTCACATAAATGTGTGTTAAAATTAACTAAAATATAGTTGGAACGTCATTTTTAGCCCCGAATATTTGGTGCCTAAAGTATATGGATGTGTGACAAGAAAAGAGAGGGTTGACTAATGAAGACATGAGGTAGAATATCACTTTCACTGATAAGTGTGATTCAAGGCATTTAATTATGATAATTAAAAGAAAAGATCTTCATAATATTTTTGGATTTTGAAGAATGAAGAAAATCCCACTTGCTCTCAGGACAATGGTCGTATTTTTAATAGTCAATTTGTGGATTAAGTTAATCAATTCTAATTATTCTAAATAAAACGATAAATTTAGGTTCTTTTAATATATCGACTTATGAAATTAAACTGATTCGAGGTCTAATTATTTTAAATAAAAGAGTTTTGTTTAGACGAATTAGACCTCAACTTTAATTG
>JANIIA010000007.1:6262158-6283150 GCA_027478495.1 Erythroxylum alaternifolium | reverse complement strand
AATACTACAATAAATATTGAACAAAGTAAAGAATAAAAATAAAAAATAAAATAAGTAAATAAATTTACAAAGAAAAAAAATCAATCAATCAATTAAACAAGTCATTGTAAAAGAATAATTAGGTTAGGTAAAGAAATGATTAAGCTAAATAACTATAGGAGAATTATTATATAATAAGAGTTTAGGCTAAATAATTATGTGAAAGATAAGAACTTTTCTATGTGAGACCGTTTGTCCTTATTTTAACGTGCTGGGGTTTCTTATTAAGGACCAAGTCTTTGGTAAGTTTTAATAACGTCGTATCACTTTTTATCACCTTCTCCAATTTTTCTTAGGCCTTCCTTATTTTCTATGACAGTCTATAAGTACAATCTTTTCGCATCTTCTTACTGTAATATCATGATGTCTCCTTTTAACATATCCAAACTACCTGAGCTTTATTTCTCTTAATATTCCATCGATATTAGTTGCCCTTAATTTGTCTCTTAACATTACATTTCTGGCCTTATCTCTTCTCGTAAGGTTGCATATCTAACGAAATATCCTTATTTTTGTGATTATTAATTTACAATTATATACTTGTTTGATGGCCTAACACTCTGCCCTATGAAGCATGGTTGGCCTAATCGCTAAACAATAAAATTTTCTTTTGAGCTTGAATGGCATCTTCTTATCACATAAAACTCTTGATACATTCCTCCATTTAAGTTACCATGATCTAACATTGTGAATTATGTCTTTGTCACTTCCTCCATTCTTTTGGATGATATATCTTAGGTACTTAAAATAAGGTATAATTTATGAATCAATATTTACCTCCACATTAGAAATCACCCTATGGTCTGAAAATTTATACTCTATGTACTCAGTCTTAGTCTTGCTCAATTTAAAATATTTCAACTCAAGCATATCTCTCCAAAGTTTTAATTTAACACTAGCATCTTTTTTTGTCTCATGTTTTAGCAAACAATAGACTTCAAGACACCTCTATGTGAATATTCTTGGTGAGTTCATCCATTACTATTGTAAACAGAAAGGAGTTCAACGAGGAGCCTTAACTCAATATCAATAAAGAAATACCATGTATCTCCTCTTATCGTCAGTACTCAATTTTATACATTTTTATACATATCCCTGACTACTCGTATGTTAATTATTAAAAATATAATTTAAATTTAAAATATTTTTAAAATATATAAATTTTAAATAAAATTTACTCTAATAATTTAGAAATATGTTATAAATAAATATTAATCTATTAATAAAATTTTAATTATTAAAATATTTATTTTTATAAAATATAATAGTTTTACGAATAATTTCAATAAATATTATACAAGTGATTATAATAAATTTTATTTATTTATTTATAAAAATAATTTATCTTTAAATTTTATATAATAATAATTATCATACATTACCAATCAAACGAATTTTTTAATTTAAAAAATAGAAATTAAGAACATGAAACAAAATCTGAAAACTAAAATTAAAAAAAAAATGAGGCCGAACAATCGTCAGATAAATATACTACTCAACAGATATTAAGTTATGATGAAAGAAGAATAAGAATAGAAGTCAACGTAAAGAGAGACCAGAGTTTTACTTATAACTTGAACTTTCTTAGGCTTGGTTTGAGGGGGGCGGTGGCGGTTCACAACCTGTTGAAATCAATATACTGAAATGAGAATACTCAATAAGTACTTATATGTTTGGAATTGTTGTTTTGGTAACTGCTAAAATGTGAAAATAGGTGTTTGACAAGTGCGGTTGTAATTGTTGAAAAGAGATAAAATGACTAAAAAGCCCATTGATTTAATAAATTATTCATTGTTCTATAAATAATTAAAATATATATTATTAATCATATAAATTTAAAATTATAAATAACAAAATATTAAATTAAAATAAGAAAATATAAATAAAATAAATTTAGTAAAGAAAATATTTCATAAAAATATATTATTAGTCATATTAATTAAGAGTATAATGGAAAATAATACTTGTAGTGAAGGTTATTAATGCAAAGTAAAATTTCCACCGTAGAAGCAGATTCCTACTGCAACCCTCTTTTCACTTATTGATTTATGCAGTGGCACCATACTTTTCTCCAACTTTCGGTTGTTTACCGCAGATCTAAATATATGACTGTGTTTAAAAACCACAGTAAATAAATACTTATTTCCACTGCATCGCAAATCCAAACGCAACCTAAAGCTCTTGTGACATCTAACCT
Organism: Erythroxylum alaternifolium; assembly: GCA_027478495.1. Taxonomy (NCBI): domain Eukaryota; kingdom Viridiplantae; phylum Streptophyta; class Magnoliopsida; order Malpighiales; family Erythroxylaceae; genus Erythroxylum; species Erythroxylum alaternifolium. The sequence continues at coordinate 6,280,914 of JANIIA010000007.1, read as the reverse complement.
GCTAGTGAGTTAAGGAAAGGTTGACTTCCTGTAATACTTTGGATAACTAAAGCTGAAATGTCGGAACTAAATATGATTATTGTGAGTAGTTCAGCATTCTCATCCCTTAATTAGAGATCTTGAGTTCGAGTCTTGAAAATAGAGAGACCTGTTTGACCAATACTTTACTCTTTACGGACTGACCCGGTGCGAACGAAATTAATCTGAATATAAATGACTTAAAGGTACTTTTTTATAATTAAGATCTTCTTAAAACACTTCGTAGGATTATAAAAAAAAAGGCTGAAATGGCGGAGTAAACCAGATCCTAGTATCCTACGTTGACCCGTTGTGTTTGTACACTCTCCTTGGTAAGACCTGCAGAACAACGACCCTTATCACTATTTTTCTTCGCCAGAATCATGAAAATTTGCGACTTTCAAAGGTCCGATTTGGATCCACTCTCACGATTTTTCTTTTTCTTTTGAAAGATTAGAGCTTTTGCTTTTTTATCCATGGACGAATGACGATGCAGTTAAATTTGGGGCTTCTTTTTTTAAGGTTCGTTATGCGCGCGTCTCGCATTTCTATTAAAAAAAAATAGAACATATGTTCTGCATTTGGTTTTACTAATTAATAATGATGTTTCATTTTATTCTTCCAGATTGGCGATGGAGATTCGATCTTCAGCGACGTTGCTTCACAACTGGAAGCAAGATTAAGTCTTGATTACTGGGTCGTTCTCAGAAGTGGGGTTTTTCAAATAGGGGAATCTATTGACCAGTAACACCAACTTGATTTGTTCAGGTTCGTGTTCCTCATGTTTCATATTTCTATATACATATGTATATGTATATAAGATTGAACTTGGAAGCCATGAAAATGGCTTCTCCTAAAGCTTCTCTTTCTTATTTGATGGTCTTTGGGATGCCTCGCTTTGTTCTTAGTTCTTGCTTCTTTGCTTCTCGTACAGTACCCGATAGATACCACAATTCATACTTATTTTTTATAAGAGTTGCAATCTGACTACTAATTAAAGTTGTTTAGATCTTCGAGTTCATTGAAACAATTACTACTTTAAGTTACTATGAAATTGAATTGAAGTCCAGTAAGAAATATCTTTTTCTTTTTATAATGGGGTATTAGATTTCTAAAGAAAATGGTAAATTTTATAGAAGTGAGTTTTTTTTTGGGTCGTCAACAATAATATCATCAAATAAAAATGACTTTGAGATTTGTGTTATAAGTTAAAGTTATAATAAAATTGATTTAATCAAATAAAAATCGATAAAATTCAATTTAGTCGAGTTTGAATATTATTTAAAGAAATCTAAAATTCGAATTTGTTAGATTTAGTATGTCACAAATTTATTGAAATTGGTTCAAGTTAGCCTAAAATTTAAATAAATTTTAAATTGAACTTAATTATGAAAATATTTTAAGTCAAAACTTATTAAATCTTTTTTTTTAGAATACGAGAGAAACTCCTTCTGGAGGACTTAGCAGGCAACACCTCTTGTGCAATGGAGGGCTCAACGAGCAACATCCCTAACGGATAAAACCCCTAACTACCTCAGACTCTTACAAAGACAATAGCAACGCGAGAGTGAATAGAACCTGGGACCTAGTGCACACCAAGTCCTGCTATCAATCATCCGGCCACAGCCCTTGAGGGCCTTGTTAAATCATTGCTAACCCTAATTAGCATGAGGTATATGAAAAATGACTTACATCCCAAATGAAGTAAAAAAAAAAAAATGTTGAACTCCAACATTAGGAGCCCCCACCCCCCATGCCCTCGGGATTGGTGATCCCAAATGAAGTAAAGGCTCTTATGTAAGGGTGATAAAAATTTGATTTAATATGAAATTAATAAATATAATTTAATTTAATTAAAATTTGAATTATAGCTAATTTTTATTTAAATAAAAATATTAAATTAAGGTAATCGAACATAATCTGACCCGATCCGAATAACATATGCTTTAAACCGAAACTCCGGTTTCAGGTATCGCCACACCTAATTTGAACGTTTCCAGAAATAAAAAAAGCCCCATTTGAGCCTACTTGTCGTGACCATCGATCACCAAAAGACTCAAGATTTGATCTTGACCGTTGGTTTTGTACAATCAAATTGATAGGACTCCTGCTGATTGCGTTTTGAAATTCAAATCGACATGGTTCTCACAAAAGAATCCAATCATAACAAACAACACTCTCTCTTTAACGGTCCCTTTTTTTCCCCTCAAAACGGCTCTCTCTGTTTCAAAGTTCGAGTCAAAGTTGAGACCTTTTGTCTCGAAATGTATAGGATTGTACTATTTTGACCAGTACCCATCAATCATCTATTCGTATTATTCTTTTTTTCCTGGAAAGTTTCAATTTTTCCAGGAAATTCTGCAAATCAATTAACGCTTGACCTATTATCCTCTTAACCACTCTCTCTAGCTTGGTTTCTTGTCAGGTTAGTGCTCATGCAACTGATTGTCAGAGTCTGTGCTTTTGAGATATTGCATTTGTTTGTTTGATCATGTATATTACTGTTCTTATTACTTCACATGAAAACCAACTGTTTTTTATTTTCTGTATTAGATGAGCTTAATTTTGATTCCTTGTCACCTGTTATTTGTATAATCACAATGGGCAAATGAAAGTGATTGAATTGTAAGTGTTAACTGGGGATGATTTGTATGGTAATTGCAGTTAAAGATTGTTACCTGGAATAGCAAATTTACATTAAGATTGATGTCATCACTCGAAAGAAAATGAAAAGTTAGAATTGTTTTTGTGATGATAGTACTTGAAGGCCTCGTCCTAATGTCTAATACGTCACGATTTTATTGTGGTTTGAAGTTTAGTCCTTTGAATAAATGCATTTTAGGGACTCTGTAAGATATGCTAGTCTTAATGTTTGTTAATTTATATATCCGTTACTGTGTTTTTATAGTCTCATCTTTTATGCTTTGTCGCTTGTGATTGTGTGCAGAAACTTTCTTGTGCAGATAAAGCTGCATCAACATGTCTAATCACCAGAAAAATCCGCTTCTGCAAGTTGAAACAACTTGTGGAACTCTTTTGTGTGAGTTGCAGGTTTGTGTAGATCATTGACTCTATTCATCTTGTGTTCTTTGTGCTTATTCTTTCTCATATGGCATCTTTTGCCTGCTGCAAATTAGAGATTCACATTTTCCTTATGTTCTACGAAATTCAGATAATCTGGGATGAAATTGGGGAGTCAGATACTGATAGGGACAAAATGCTGCTTGAGCTTGAACAAGAGTGTCTTGAAGTATATAGAAGAAAGGTGGATCAGGCAAACAAGAATAGAGCTCAGCTAAGACAGACAATTGCAGATTTTGAAGCAGAACTTGCGGCAATTTGTTCTGCCATGGGGGAAAGACCTGTGCATATTAGACAGGTTAGTTTCAAGTGACATCAACTCTCTTGACTTTTGTAACCAGGACTATATGCCTGTTTTAAAAAATAATTTATCACAGAGACAATTTATAAAGGTTTTTGAAGTATGGAAATTGAAAAGGAAAATCACATTTCTCCTATTAAAATAATTGCAGTTGCAAAGAGCACTTGGTGAAATTGGTGGCAATTATAATTCAATTTGTAAACTTAATCTCAGGACTATTTTGAGCTTGTCATTATTATAATGACTGTAACCTGGGTGATTCCAGTGTAATAACTTTGCCGGTTGGCAGGTTGATAAAAGTTCTGGAAGCTTGAAGGAAGAGTTTCAAAAAATTCTTCCACAATTGGAAGAGATGCGAAAGAGGAAATCGGACAGAAGAAATCAGTTTGTTGAAGTTCTCGAAGAAATAGAGAAGATCTCAAATGAGATTTTTGGGTCTGCTGATCATCTGCAAGTAGATGAAACTGATCTGTCCTTGAGAAAGCTTGAAGAGTTACACAGACAGCTCCAAGCACTAGAAAATGAAAAGGTTGGGTTTTTTTTTTTCCTGCCATCTTCAAGTTTGAATTCTTTGCTTCTAAATGTTGTTCACTGATTAAATTATCCATTACCTTGGCAGAAGAATCGATTGAAGCAGATTAATGAACTCCTGGATACTTTGAACTCACTTTGCTTAGTTCTCGGTATGGATTTCAAGCACACCATAAATGAAGTTCATCCAACTTATGGGGACCCTGAAGGATCAAGAAGCATAAGCAGTGATACAATCCAACATTTTGCCACTGCAATATCCAAACTGAGAGAGATTAAAATACAGAGAATGCAGAAGGTGATATAAGTTTGGACCTTTCTTCCATATGCATCGTACGTAATACCATTTTCAGCATTGACAATGTTTTGTCCTTGTTTATGACAGCTCCAAGATCTTGCAACAACGATGCTGGAGCTTTGGCATTTGATGGATACTCCTTTAGAAGAACAACAAATATTTCAAAATGTTACTTGCAGCATAGCTGCTTCAGAACATGAAATAACTGAACCAAACACTCTTTCTTTGGACATCATCAAATATGTGAGTGACATACTGGGCATGTTTGTATTGTTTCCCTGTTTGGTTTCCCGACTTTAGCTTTGCAAGGCTGGACTTATGATCTTTACAAGAATAAGTGAAAACTATGTAGGTTGAGGCAGAAGTATCTCGGCTGGAAGAGTTGAAATCAAGCAAGATGAAGGAGCTTGTTCTGAAAAAGAGATCAGAATTAGAGGAGATCTGTAGAAAGACACATTTAATTCCAGAAGCAGATAATGCAATAGATTATGCTATAGAAGCTATAGAGTCTGGTATCATTCGTGATTCAAGTTAATACTATTTTATCCATTTAATCTTTCCAGATATTCAAGTCATTCATTCTATTTCAGGGAATGTGGACCCAGCTATTATCCTTGAACAAATCGAACTTCAAATTGCAAATATTAAAGAAGAAGCTTTTAGTAGGAAAGATATACTTGAAAAGGTTGAGAAATGGTTAGCTGCCTGTGAGGAGGAGTGTTGGCTTGAGGAGTATAACAGGGTAAAATGTTTACATCATTTTTTAGTACTTTCAGTCCAACAACCATTAGGTGTTTTGCTTAGTCTGTTTTGGGGATGTCACAGGATGATAACCGATATAATGCTGGAAAAGGTGCTCATCTTACTCTGAAACGTGCTGAGAAGGCCCGATCTTTGGTTAATAAGCTTCCAGGTACATGCTGTGTTCTATGTTTTACAAACATCAATTACTTTTGATTGTCTGACTTGTAAAGTGGTGTTTAGCCATATGACTTCATCTTGTGTTTTTTATTTGACCGTTTCAATTTGTTTTCCTGAGATCAATGGATCTCTTTTAAGTTGTCAGTTCATACAGAGGGTTGTTAATTTTAAATCTGGAAATTTTTTGCTCGACTGCATGAAATCACCGTTGTGATTATACAATTAATAAATAACTGAAAATATTCTCTTGAGATTCTCAGGTATGGTGGAGGCATTGGCTTCAAAAACTATTGCATGGGAATATGAGAGAGGGATTGAATTCTTATATGATGGTGTAAGTTCAATTTTCCTTCTTGAGGTTTAACTCTTGACTGGTTGGGCCCCTTTGGTGCAACAACTTATTTTCCATTTTCTTTTCAAATTCGACTTTAAAACTTTCTTTCATGAACATTGTCCAGATTCGCCTTCTTTCAATGCTTGAAGAGTACACAGTTTTGCGGCAAGAGAAAGAAGAAGAAAAACGGAGGCAGCGTGTATGGACCTCTCATTTTAGTCAATCACATTTCTTATGTAGTGAACTGAAATCTAGTCGCACGGATGTGCTAATGGAATACTGTTGTTTGTGGTTATTCAGGATCAGAAAAAACTGAAGGTACAGCTTATAGCAGAGCAGGAAGCACTTTATGGCTCAAAGCCAAGCCCTTCAAAAGCTCAAAATGTGAAAAAAGCACCTAGGTTTTCAACTGGAGGTGCAAATAATAGAAGGCTCTCTGTTGGTGGAACCATGCTTCAAACTCCTAAAGCTGACAGCAAAGCTACACCCTTTTCTCGTCATGGAATGAAAGGGGAGCGCATGCACCAAAATGACCAGTTTGGTTATCGCCAGGATGATGCTCTTTCCACTATATCAGCTAGTAAGTCATTTTGTAAAGCTGCAAATTGCAGAGGACTTAGTATCCAGGGACTTTTGCTGAATGTCTCTGCTTTTCTCCTCTCTTTTTTCTTTGTTGAAGAGGATATAATCGAAATTGAGGAATAACAGCTTGCCAATCTTCTTCTGGAGTCTGGAAAGAACATCAACTGGTTCTTCACAAAATTTATTAATTGTTAAAGAAATAGGTTCTATTCCTCCTGAGTTTTCTGTTGGCTCTGTTAGATGATGTTTATTCCAAAAAGTTGAGAAAAAGTTTTAGTGAACAAGTTGAATGTTTTGCATAAATTTTTTCACACAAATTTTGAAGTGAGACTTAGCTCGACGAAAAGTTACTTTTTGTTTGATTGTGTGTAATAAAACAGCTATTTCTCGGTTTTAATTGAGGAAAGTGCAAGGGGTTCTGGTCTTTAGTTGGAGAAAAACCTGTTATGTAGTAGGGAGGTCAATAGTGGTCTTAACTGAAACACCAGAATGTCATGTTTGTTTTCTTATGTAGGTAGAAGAGGGTCAGAAGTTGCAAGTCTTCCTGTTCAAAACCATTCTTTTGGTGCTGCGAATACTCGTGACCCAGATTCAGCAATGATTCGGAAACCATTCTCACCAATATCATCTACAGTATCATCAAAAGCAAATATGTTGGAAGAAGTGGCCACAACGCAAGCTGACTCAAAGAAGACGCTCTCCTTTACAACTCCTTTGAAGACAACTTCTGCAGAGAATAGGACTCCCAAGGCCATTCCTGTGCCCACAACACCTTCAACAGTTTCAATTCCAATGCAGACTGCTATAACTCCAGCCTGCCAACCGGTTTATGGTGCTTATCCAGTTGATGAACTTCCCGAAGAGATTGAATATTCGTTCGAGGAAAGAAGAGCCGGATTTGTTGTTCCCAGAGCACATATAAAGTCATTGATACAAGTTCAACATTCTTAACATGAACTTGAATAAAAAATCCTCTCACTGAATCACATATGTTTGCCTCCATTTGAATCTCTCATCATCTTTTGCCATTTTTTAATCTGAGGATTTCGTTTTCCAGGTTACAAGTCAATTATAATTGGCTTTTTCTTGCAGTGTATATCCTAAACTGTTAAAAGTTGTTTTCTTGATCAATGTCAGCTCCACTTATTCAAATCCCACACTAAAACTTCAGTTGCTATTTCTTGAATGCCACCAACTTGTATGTTGAGATAAATGTATCAGAAGAAGAAGAGAAAGGACAAAGAATGTTGTTTGGCTCAGAATTTTTCTTATATTCACTGCAATTCACACATACTAGTTTCATTTTGACCTGAATTTGGATTCAGAGACAACACAGCTAGCATTTCTTCTGCTTTTGAAGTTTTTCTGTTTCCTTCATCTTCAACCTCAATTTGGTTCTGTTTCCTTATAACATATTAACTTTTGAAGGAAAAGGAATGAACTTTGCCAGCAAATTTATGAAAATTGGAGATACCTAACAAAGTGAGTTTCTTCTTATTCTTATTTACATTGATAAACTATAAGTATGTATAATTTGGTCGTATAAAAAGCTTCAAACTTGAAGCTACCTAGATTCTGGTTGGCAGCAAGAAGTAAAATTCTTTAAATGAGAGGGCAATTGATTCAGAATTTTTTATAATCAACTTTAATTTATTCAAAAAGATAAAGAAGTTAGTTGTTGAAAATTGGTATGATTCCAAATGTTAGCTTTACAGCTTTTAAACTATTTTTTATGTGTTTAAATAATTAAAGAGGAAACTAATAATAAAAAGAGAATTCTTTTTCTCAATTTCAATGACCTTTATAAATAATTTAAAATTACCAGATCTGCCATTTTATTGTTAAATCACCATTATTAATTTTTAAGACGGACGTGAACCATTTTCTTAAGCAAAATTAATACTTTGAATATAGTAATTAAAATATTGATTATTTTACTTTTAAAATTGCCTATTTTCCTACTTTATTTTAATTTCTCCTCCTTTTTCTTACCAAAACCCTAAATTCGTTCCGCTTGTAAGAAATTCTCCTTACTCAAAAATTGTTTTTGCAATTTTTCAACTTCAAGATTTTTCCAATTTTCATGACTTTTTTGGGAAATTCATCTGTCGCCATTGAAGCTCTGTGCATGCTCTGCAATGGCGGACTTCTGAAACCCAGAAGAATCCCTTCTATTGTTTTTTATATTATTCCTCTTCTTGATTTTTGAAGATTCAATCCAAACCATTGTATCTTTATCTTTTTTTTTTCACATTATGAAGCTTAGAAGGTTATTTGAGTTCATTCCCTCCATAAAGTTTTGATCTTTAGTAGAATTTAACCACCTGGGGTTCAAAGTTTTGATTTTTCAGGTTTGTTAGGTTTTTGGGGTCTTAGGATTTTTGAGTGATCTATGAGTAAATGGAGACAACAGAGGGAATGACTACAGGAGTAACGGTGAAAGGTGACGAAGCTCCGGAGAGCTATATAATGGCCCCTAGAACCGAAAATTCAACCCCAAACCCGATACCGACCTCTAACCCGAACCCACATCAAAAGCCTATCCATTTTGGTGGGTCAAGGGTGGGTCAATCGCCGGGGACGGAAGTCGCGGTGGTGAAGAAGAAAAGAGGGAGACCCAGAAAGTACGCACCTGACGGGTCACTAGCGACGGCACTGTCACCGATGCCGATATCGTCATCGATTCCACTCAGCGGAGAGTTTTCAGCGTGGAAACGTGGTAGAGGGCGGCCTGTAGACTTAGTGAAGAAGCAGCGTAGTTTTGACTACGAAAGCCCAGGTATAGTAGAGATCATATTGTCTTTCTCTTTTTTATGTTATTGGAAATTTAACCCAACTGTTGAATTTATACGCTTTCACTGTTGTAACACTGTTACCCCATTACCTGTTGATGGGTGTTTATAAGACTCTGATGATACAAAGTCTTAGGTGGGTCAATCAAAGACTTGATCTTTTTGTTTTGTATTGGATTTGGAGCTCAGGTAGGAGTTTGATGTGGGACCATTTTCCCCTGACTCTTCTTCGTTTGTGTCCCATTCTGGAATTAATGGGAGAGAATATGTTGGTGAGGATAACGTAATAGGAAGGAATCTTCTTTTTCTTTCTTACAGATAGGAGAATATTGTCCTTGCGGTGAAGTAAACAAAAGTAGAGTTTCTGAAAGAAAGCAGAAGATGTTTTTGTTCTGTCTAATTTGACACTTTGTTGGATGGGCAAAGAACAGCTTGGACTGTATTGTTGGATCCAGATCTGTCTTAAGCTAGTAATATTTTTAATATCCTGCTTACTACGTGGTCCTGAAGTTTTTAAAGTGTGAAAACTTTGATTTCTAAAATAAGATTTTCAAAGAAGGATTTGATAAATAGAGCTACAATTATGCAGATAGACAAATTTCTCAATGAATTTTCGAAGAATAACGTGAGAGTGAACCGTCAACTTCACACCAAAAGGCCGCATTATCACAGAGTAGATTCTTTGTCCACCATGTTACACAAAGTTTTCATTCATTATTCTTCATTTTTGGTCGGGTTAACGACTAGTTGAACAATTAGCATGTCTTCAGTTTGATTGACTTGCAAGCTTTCCTGTTAAATATTATGACTTTATTTTTTTTTTCCTATAATAGAACAACTATTCTCGGCTGTTATATACACACCTCTTGGTTATGATTAGTTAAACCCCAGAACTGCAAGCTTGTTCTGATTTTCTGGAATCTCTTATTTCAGGTAAAAGTGTTGCATACTTAGTTGGAGCAAATTTCACCCCCCATCTGCTCACTGTTAATGCTGGTGAGGTATGTCTTGAGATTTTCCCAAGTTAATCTTGGTAATGTATGATAACACATTATGCATCAGCTTGGTTCACTTCGTATGCGGTCAATAAAAGTTGAAAACATGAATTAGGCATGCCAACAGTAAACCCTTTTTCTCATCATATTTTAAATCTATATGGACTCAAAATAAACTAATTGCTTCCGCTTATCTTGTGATAATTGAACATGGTTCAAGTTTCTTATCTATGCAAAATCTCTATTTTTTATTGCAATGGATCATTGTCTCACCAGATACTGGTCATTAAAGAAAGATTATTTGGCAACTTCTACAATTGGTGGTCATTTTATTTTGGAAGGATATTGAATCACTTTCCTTGTTGTTGATATAGGATGTTTCTATGAAAGTTATGTCTTTCTCTCAACAAGGCGCTCGTGCCATCTGCATTCTTTCTGCAAATGGCACAATCTCAAATGTTACACTTCGTCAACCTACTTCTTCTGGTGGTACCCTAACATATGAGGTATTACATTTTGTCCTTCATTTAATGTATATGCAACTTGATTGGATTTTAGTACTTTGATGACCAATGATTTTAGAACTCACTGACTGGTGTATATACCTGGAGTAGGGCTTACACTTATCATTTGTACAAGAAGAATAAACCAATTTAACTTGAACCGTACAATTGTAGTTTCAACAATTGTAAGTTGTAAGTTCTCCGAACAAAGTTAGTCAAGAGTATGGGATGCATAACAATCTGTATAACAGCCTCTCTCTACTAGCATAACAACCTGTATACTTACATAAGAAAACATCTGTGGCAATTGTCAGACAAGTGAAAATAGATTTTTTTCAATTTGCAACATCCTTGAATGGGGATTGGTAGGCTGGCTAGTCTTCTGCTGCTATGCCCAGCAATCATAAGGTTCTATTCTTTGAATTGGTTATATATTTAACGTAGTTTAAGCTGTTATTTGGGAATTGGGAGTTATTATTCTAACTCAAACAGATCAATGAACTCAAATCATTGTTTGGATTCCAGAGCATGTAGTTGTAGGTATTGTTGTCTGCTATCTAGCCTTTGATGTCCCGGATAGTTGTTGCATGCTGGACTTAAAAAGGCATCTGGAATTTATTTGGCATGCTAATTACTAAGCTACCACTTTAAAGTTTTAGACAATTAGCAGTTTCAAGAGATTTAAGTATTAAGACACTATCAACCGATCTTTTTCAGGGCTGTTTTGAGATACTTTCCTTATCTGGATCATTTATGCCTACTGAGAATGAAGGAACAAAGAGCAAATCTGGGGGAATGAGTGTCTCTTTGGCAGGTCCAGATGGACGTGTTGTTGGGGGAGGATTAGCTGGTTTGCTAGTAGCTGCAGGCCCAGTTCACTTATATTATAAAGGGATTTGATATTATTTAATTCTAATAAATTACAACTATATGCATCCCTTATTTTCTTGATTTTTGAATTGAAAAATTGAACACTTCGTGCTTCACTAAACTTGGAATGAAAATCTGAGAAGATGATATAATGATCATCTTTCAAGAAAAGACACTGCTTTTATGTGATTATGCAGTCATTCTACTGGATCACCTGAACTATTGTTAGATTTCACTGTTTTAATGTTCATCTTCTCAACTTCTTCGCTTGCACCAGGTTGTAGTGGGTAGTTTTCTCCCAGGTCACCGACAGGAGCATAAGCACAAGAAACAAAGAATTGGGCCTGGACCAGTTGTTCCTTCTGTCACTGTTATCACTGCTGAAGAATTGAAGGCTAGCTATGCTGGAGTAAAGCCGATTCCTGTACCTGATGCATCTGTCCATGGAGACAATTCGGGTCCGGTTAACCCCTTTCAGGCCTTTAGGGACCCTGCTACTGACAGTACATCTTCTTCACCTGAAGATGGGAAGTCAAACTGTGACACATCTAGCTGACAGGACACATACATGCCGGTTTATCAATGTCATGCTGCTGAAACGATACCAGGCTTGAACTTACTAGCTTTCAATCAAAGAATTAGGTTTAAAAACCGAATGGATTTTAACTGACAAGTGTACTCTTCTTCCTTAGGTTTAGGTAGGACCTTCTGTTGTTAGATCAGTCTGTGGCCGTGTTATGATGTAATTTTTTGTAGTGTCAAGGGTTATTGTAGTAGCATTTTAGCTGTACTGATCCTGGTGTGTCACTCTTCTGATTGAGTACTCTCATAAATGAACGAACTTGAGTTGAGGATATTGTGTTTCTGAATTACATGGATTGCAGATTTCATAGAATTCATAATTCAAGGCATTGCATTCTTCATTTTAATCATAATCTGCAGCCTTAAGCATCAATTTGTATGTCCTTGACCCATGTCAGGGGTTCCAATACGGCTATTCTAACTTTCAGGTAGACTTTCCAGTTAGGTGAACATCTCTACTGTTTCTTTTCCTATGCCCCTAATGGCGGCAGATACAAAAGAATGTACACAGACTCACATTCCAGAACAGAAAAGTGCACTCTTAATACCAGGAACCGTCTCATTTGTGTTTAATACAAAACAGTGCTCTGTTCTACAGAAAAGTACGCCCTTAATACCATGTACTGTCTCGTTTGTGTTTAATACAAACCACTGTTCTGTTCTAACATGTCATAACAAACTCTCCAAAAGCATTAGGTACTCGGCGTAGCAAATGTATTCAGACGATGCTGTAGAGTTTAATTTTTCTGGAGCATTAGGAAACTTCCCATCTCTTATCTGGGATTACTTCCACACTCAACCTGAAGTCCTCAACTAGTTCTGCTCTCCAACCTCTATTAACTTTCTCAATGAACTCTTCAACCCTTCTCCTTAATTCATCATGTGCATCTCCATTGTCATCTTCCCCGTTGCTGGTAGTCCGAGTCTCCAGGGCTTTGGATAATATAGCAGCCTTGCTCGACACTTTGTTCACGTTCGTGCATGTGTAGGTGTCCATTGGCAATGAAACAGGAATATCACTTTCTTGATCCAAGTCAGAGCCAGATTTTGAGCCAATGAAGATCACGAGTATAATCAAATTAGAACAGCAGAAGATGAACAGGGAGTTGGAAACGGCCTGGGTGATCAATTCCAGAGTAGAATCCAACATGGTTGTGAGGGCTCTGAGAATCAATAGAGAAAAAGGTGATGCTAGATGATGCTGAATTAACAGGATTGTACGTTTTTTAGCCTTTTTAAAGCATGTTCTAGGAGGGAACAAGTGTGTAAGGGAAGCTTTTTGGACTAGACGCCATAGAATATAACGTGAGGTGTCTGACGAAAGCTATGGAGAACAAGGTTAGTTTATGTTATTGTTTAATGATTGACCAACCACATCCATGGGAATTGGGAAGCTTCTTGCCCAATTATAGATGTGGGTCTTCCCGAATGAATAAACTAGTAAAGGGCTCCTCATACCATCCAAGAGCCTCACATGGAACCATCTCACTTGTACATCCTTTACATGTCATCATATTGACATCATATCACATTAAAGATAGTAACGATCAAAGTATCCGGTTCGGCTCAGAATCTGATTTAGTCTAAATCAACTCTGACTTTTTATCCAAAATTCAATACATTTCCCTTGCATTCATTTTGGTGAACTCCAAAAATTGACCCCTGTTTTCGATTATTTAGAGGAACGTTCATTGAACAGTATTAGATTCCCTACTTGCCAACTCACTCCGTTGTTAGAAATGTGTAATTTGATAAGAAAAGGTTATGACTTCACCAGCTTGATCACAATACTTAGGATAAGGACAGTGTTTCCCAAAACAGGTTAACATACATAGTCAAAATTCTTCAAAAAAACAGGTTAGAATGCCAGTGAATCACCTCTTCCTTTTGTTATTTCCTGCAGTAACACTTTTGTTGAAGCCTCTAATTTCATTAGTAGTCTCTACTGTGTTCTGTTTCTTCAAACCTTTTCTTCCGCCGAATCCAAACTTTGAGTTCCTTTTATCTCGTTTCATCTGTTTCTTTTCCATTTGTTTCTTCCTAAACTGTCATGTTTTTCCCCCAGACCGATCTCCTGGAGCCACTCCTGGCCTCTTCTTGCTAGACCTTTCAAATACTTTCCCATCTTCAAAAGCAAAATCCATCTCACCATCTTTTTCATTCCCAGCAAACCCAGTTTGTTGTCTAGTTTTCCTCCACTTCTAAACAGATTCAATCATCTTTTTCTGAATAGCCCTCTCTTTCAGCTTCTGGGCCTGAACCTCATTAGCTATTCTTTCGGCTTCTCTAGCCTTCTTCCTCTCCTCAGCCTCCTCAATGTTTCTCTTCTCAGCCAAAAGCCGACTCTTAACTTTCTCCATATGCACGTCTGATTTCACCATCTCCGCATAATAATCAGCAGGCCTGAGGAAAGGAAGCCCCATTGATTCAAGCTGCTCAAACGCCTTCCTTGTTCCTTCCAATGCCTGTGTATAGAACGCAAGCTCTCTGACCAGATCATCTTTCACATCCACTTCTTGCTCTTGATCAATATCAATGGAAAGCTTGTGGATCCAACCCACATTTTCCAGCCAACTGGTGTCCTGAAGCTTGTCATTAAGAGCATCCCTATTATATACAGCATTGGCTTGGGGTGCAGCCAACTTCACATCTTCTTCCTCTGATTCTGACTCAGATTCATATTCCTCTTCTCTGAGATCATTGACCCCATTATTCTTCATTTGCCCATCGTCCATGGTTAAATCATCACTAGCCATGCCACTCAAATACACCTATAACAGTTGCATGAAATAACGAGTAGGTAAATCCCACCATAACTGCAACAAATTGCTAACTCCTTCATAAGGAAAATTGAAAAAATCAAAAGTGTTAAATATTTTGCAAACTTTCCGTAAACTTCTTTGATATGAACAAAATAAAATCAAGCAAAAACGAAATAACAAGAATATCAAAAATTTGGTAACGCAATTTGACACATTTTGCCTACATCTGTAGAGCCCTCACCCAGATTAATAATTTTCTCCAAATTACAATAGATTTACACAAGGTCAACCTAGAGCAATACCGCTAAATCCTTGTAACTATCTCTCAACCTCATTTTCCGTGAAAGATTTTCATACTCAATAACACGACCGACTCGTGTTAACCTCGTCAAAAAAATTTTCTAACTACTTTCACTCAAATAATAATTAATAAAAATAACTCAAGTATTTAATCAACTAAGAATTGGACAACATTATACTTGAGATAAACGCGAGACTTCTCTATGGTTTTTATCTTCTCGAAATAATCCAACTGAAACTCTTCACCATAGCTAACTCTTTCTTCACAAAAACATGTCGCAGTGTAACTCACACCCACAGTCACGGTTCATAAACTCCAGAGATTCACTTCAATTCACTTAGTAAGAAAAACACATCTGTGACATCAACACACACTGACCAACACACTACACCGTAGCTCTCACCAAGGACACGTTATTCAGCTATGTTCATCACATGCACTGCAAGCAGTATATTTGATCATAGAAATTTAACGCACACACCTGCTGCGACACACACACATCTCATCAATTTTCACACACCTACATTGGCAATAGACGTCTGCAGTTAATAAAAGATGTGGACATCACGCACAATTTGGAGATTCTGCCGTGGATTGAAGACATGCACAAATCCCTGACATAATGAGAGTCCCTATTAAACCATGCGACCAACGAGAGTTCCACTCCAACACTACCCCTTCAACAGTACCCATCCAATTACTCACGTGTTCAGCCATTATAATAATTCCAATATCAACATGATAATTATGTCCTATATGCCCAATTATTATATATATATCCTAACAATCTCCTCTTTTTTGACATTTTTATCACAACTCTTGAACTCTACATAAATAATCATAATTGGACATATAAAGATAAGATTTGCTATGCTCCCCCTTAATGCAATATTCAATTACATATTAAATAATAATAAGTAGACTTCAGTCAACAACACACATCAAAAGAAAAAAATACAGACTTATCTGAATTGTTCTCCCCCTTTGAGACAATATATGCCAAAAAGTTGAAATTATGAAGCGCCAGGGAAACGAAGAACTCCTGCTTTAAATTACAAAGAGCATCAGCAGCTACTTGAATGATTCCTTCAATCCGTTCAATTTCAGCAAAAAGAGCTACATATGAGTTAATTAAAATTGTCCCCGTGGCATCCGAGGGACCTGAAGTGATGTATGGCAAATCCACCACCCGTGGTTGCCGAAAGATCCTTCAAGATATATTCATTAACGTCACCAACTCAAGCATGCTTGACTCAATCCTAGGAACTTCATTGACATACAAAAACTGTGAGATCAAGCATGGAAAATATAATAGAGAATGTGCTTACTCTCAATAGCCAGCATTGCTTCAATAAGGAGACTGCCAAGGTTGAATCTCACACCAGTACCAATCGCATAAATCAACTTGGCCTGTGCTAAGTAAATAGTAACAACATGTGTGCTAAGCATCCAGTTGGTCACAATCAATTTAAAGAGCATAAAGTATTTTTGAGTCAGCATAGACGATCGAAGAACAGAACTGGATGGCCATGCAGTCAATTTACCACCAGTTAAGACCATACCGATCAAGTCATTGGATACAGTCCACTCATCATCATAAAGCAAATCACCAATCAAGTTATCAAAGCCTAGAAACAAATTTAAACGAGTAGCATTAAAATGAACTATCCGACCTCATACATAAACAACTCCATAAGACACAGCATCCACATTCAGAATATCACAAGTTAAGTTGCAATAAAGTTTCTTTACCAGCTCGGAGTCATAATGCTTTGGGAGAAGTGAAGCTTGCAACAAAGTGCATTCCGACAGTAAAGTATGCAATCCATGTTGATGAAACTCATCTAAGTTGATTGGTCGATCAAAAACAAACCCAACATCCTTGAAGATAGTCCATTTCTATCCTGTTGCGGAAGTTTAAAACTTGAATGAAATGGCATCATCCACTTTCAATCGGATAGAAGAATGATGGCGAGGTGGGCAAATGGTTTTGCGACGTCGCATCTTTGTTCGTTTCAGAGGAGTCATAGGAGGCGCAGGTGATAGAGCAAATGCTGTAGGAGTGTTTCGAAATTCGTATCAGATTATTCAACTATAGATAAAATAACTTGTGTGACATCATAAAATAGATCTGCTTTATCCTGGACGGAGGTGATGTCAGGGATGTCAATAGGTGTTGCAGACGATGACCCTTTCCCACTGATTTTCTTCCCAGACGCCGAAGTGAACATCAATCTGCTTGAGCGATGAGTTGATGCTGCTGATTTCTTTTCTGACATTGAAAGAGACTAATTTTTCCTTATTATTTCCCATAATTTACAAGAATAACGAACAACTCAGTCAATCTCAACAAATCACCATAACACAGTATCGTAAAACTCAGTTAAAAGCTCACAGCAAAAAAAATCCAGTCAATCTTCACAGTAAGAAAATACGAAAACAAATAAAAATCTCATTGAAAATTCACAAAATTTACAGCAGTACCAACTTGTAAATAACAACCAAGATCAATTTTAATTTAGTGGGTATCTCAAGCAAACTCAATCAAATTCTACAAATAGTCCAAATTAGAACCGAAAAGAGGTAATTTCGTAAAATATGAGTCTTAAATAAAAAATCACAACATTCACAAAAATACCCAATTCATGGTTCACACTCATTGTCGTGGGTATTCTTAGAGCAATCTCAATCAAAGCCCACTAAAATAACCAAAACTGAAACTTGAAAGAGTAGTACCGTGAGATAAGGTTCCACTAAAGAGATAGCTTTAAAAAGGCAAAAGGGCAGACGATGAGCAAATACAATCCACAAATATCCAATCCATGGTTCAAACTCAATGTCATGAGTATTCGTAGAGCAATCCCAATCAAAACCCGCTAAAATAACTAAAACTGAAACTTGAAAAAGTAGTACCGTGAGATGAAGTTCCATAGTGAATTGTATTTGCTCATTGTCTGCCCTTTCGCCTTTTTAAAGCTAACTCTTCAGTGGAACCTCATCTCACGGTACTACTCTTTCAAGTTTCAATTTTGGTTATTTTAGTGAGTTTTGATTGAGATTGTTCTAAGAGTACCCACGACATTGAGTTTGAACCATAGATTGGGTATTTTTGTGAATGTTGTGATTTGCTATTCAAGACTCATATTTTACGAAATTGCCTCCTTTCGGTTCTAATTTGGACTATTTGCAAAATTTGATTGGGTTTATTTGAAATACCCATGAAATTGAAATTGATCATGGTTGTTATCTGCAAGTTGGTACTGCTGTGAATTTTGTGAATTTCAGATGAAGATTTCTATTTGTTTCCGTATTTTCTTACTGTGAAGATTGGCTGGATTTTTTTTGCTGTAGGCTTTTAATTGGGTTTCACGATACTGTGTTTTGGTGATTTGTTGAGATTGACTAGATTGTTTGTTATTCTCAAAAAGTATGGAAAAGAATAAGAGAAAATCAGTCTTTTCAGTGTCGGAAAAGAAATCAGCAGCATCATTGTTGCTCAAGCAATTTGATGTTCACTTCGGCATTTGGGAAGAAAATCAATGAGGAAGGGTCATCGTCTGAAGCACCTGTTGACATCCCTGACACCACCTCCGTCTATGATCAAGCAGATCTACTTTATGATGTCACACAAGTTATTTTATCCATAGTTGAAGAATTTGATACAGATTCCGAAACAACTTCTGCAGCATCTGATCCATCCCCTGTGCTTCCTAAGGCTCTTCCGAAACGAACAAAGATTCGATGTCGCAAAATCATTCGCCCACCTCGCCATCATGCAACCAACGAGAGTTCCACTCCACACTTCAACAGTACCCATCCAATTACTCACGTGTCTAGCCATTATAATAATTCCAATATCAACATGATAATTATATCATGCCCAAT
>JANIIA010000007.1:6244196-6262058 GCA_027478495.1 Erythroxylum alaternifolium | reverse complement strand
AATCAATAATTACACCAGCAATGCACAAGAAAGAGAACAAATTGTGTCGAAATTTATACAATCCAACTCCCTATTAAACCAAATTCGCTTACTTTAGATGTTATCACTTGGCTACATGCTTCTAACATAAATCCACCCCAACTGAGAAACAAACAAAAAAGAAGAAAAAAAATTGGCAGCACCTAGCCGCAGGATTTGAAATGATTGGAAAAATTGCAGAAGGAAAGCTTAGGTTGTTGTATGTTCGTGTTTTCCGGAATGTTGATTCCACAAAATAAACCAAATTGAAACGTATGATTGATCAAATAAATCCCACACGCAACATCTCTGCTGGGTGACCAAATATAGCAGACAAGCAACGAACAATAAGAAAGAATACATAAGCTTCAAATTGCGAAACACATAAAGCGACGATACAAGCATACCAGAGATATGTCGAGTGGAAAAGAAGGTAATAAGGTTACGATGTGTTTAGGGTTCATGGCTTACGAAAATCGAATTCAGGGTTTTAGATCACTATTTGGTGAAAAAGGGAGGAGAAAAAGGTCAAAACTACGACTCTACTAGTCGGAAGATGTTGATAGCATCAAATGGGCCTAACGGTTTTTAGTGGACTTTGGGCCTATATAAGACCAACTAGTCAAATAACTGATTTTATTAAAAAATAGAAATATAATAATAGCTAAAAAATAAATAAGGCACTTAAACGAGAGAGTTGGCTCATTTTTTATTTTAATTCTTATTTTTAAAATTAGATAAGATTGCTCCATTATGACTATAAGTTCACGGTTTTAAGTAACAAAAAATCTGAAATAATCTTATTGTAAAATATAAAAAGGAATATTGCATATATTGATTACTCTCCCATCTTTAGGGTACGTTTAATTGTGAGTTTATTAATGAACTGTAATATTATTCTATCGTTTGAAAAAAAAAAGTTTATAATAGAATGAGAAGGAAAAGTAAAGTTCCATATTACATCTCATTTTATCATAAACAGTGAAAATAAAAAACTTCCGATTTTGAAGATTTAGAATAGAATATAAAATGATAAAAAACTTTACACTATATTATATTATAAACCATTCATCCAAACAATATTTCACAATATTACATTATGAATCGTTTCATCCATTTCAAACAATAATTTTCTAATATTAAATCCATTTACATTTTATTCCATTATGAGCCATTATATTACAATTCATTCCATTCAAAACTGTACGTCCAACCAAACATAAGCTTACAAAATACTCAATTTGTCATATCATTATTTTTATAATTTTATTTAGATATTATATAATTTCTTCTTTATTTATTTATAATTTCAAAATAACATCTTATTAAAATTTAAATTTTGAGTCGATTATACTAAAATGACATTATTTTATTAAATCAATTCGAGATAATTCAACTTAATTCGGACTTAACTTGTTGATTATAAATATGACTAATGCAGATTTATTTTGTTAACCCTATACAATTAAAGTTGCGTGATAACAAAATAATATATAATAATAAGCAATAGTTTAAAACATATGAGAACTGAAATTTAAAAAATATATATATCAAAGAAACTTCCAACACATGGATTGTCCATACATTGATTATAAAGACTCGAGTTTTCTACCAAAACTTCCGTTCATTCAATATCCATCTCAAAAGTCTTGAGCAGAAATGAGATGGAAATGATGAACTTTTACCAGTTAATCGACAAACAAGAGTGGCTTGTAAGATTCAAGTCTCCTGAGCCATAACACGGATTTCCAGCGCCAACCTGGTGATCAGCGTACATTCACCAACTCAACATCAAACAAGAGCCACGAATTTGGCGGTATCTTCTTCCCAGCCCCTTCAGATCCATAGCTGCACAAGTTATGATGGAAGGAGGGGAATTACAACAGGTAATTCCAATTTGTACTAGAGATATTGAAATAAGGAGATGATAAAAAGTATCACAAACGATTTTATGGAAGACGTGAGCAAGAAACAACAGCAATTGCTTACCCCATTGATGGTGGTATTGTCAACCTTCTTTTGTCCCCAACTCGCATGCCTACGAATGAAACGAGAACCAAAAGGAATTAGATTCAGAAAAGGCTCAATACAATTGAAAAGAGATTCCAGTTGGTACGAGTAATCACCATTAACTCCAACATCCCATCCCTTTATAACTTGTCCTACACCTGCAATCCAAAAGAAAAAGAGTTACTGTAGTTAGAATCAGATTTCTATTCATCTGAACCATGGGATGAAGGATTCACTCTGTACCTAGACGGAACTTAAAAGGTGCTCTTCCCACATTGGAGTCAAATATTTGGCCATTCTTCTTTAGTTTGCCAATATACCGCACACTGACCTGAAAAACAAGCATAGTTCTTTTATTTCAAATGTTGGTCTATATACATTTAACAAATTACTGACACGGAAAATCCAAATGAATGTAGACTGGACTGAGGTGTATATCAAATGCTGATTCAATTGCTATATGCTGTACTATTTAAAAATTTCAGAGAAATCCATATGTGATAATGAAACCGTAGTCTGAAAGATTGCAGATTTAGTGGAAAGCAAGTTACCTGACTTCCTGGGGAAGCTCTCTTACCATTTGGCTTGCCCATTGCCAAATCCTCAATAATCAATCCATTTGCAAAAGATCTAACTTTGGAGAACTTGGCTGAAACCTTTTGATCTTCAGATTCTAAAGAAGAATTTGCCTTACCTCCAATAGCTGTTGCAGTTTGAACCTTGCTTGCCCGCTCTTCATCCTGGGCCTTCTTCTTCTTGTTTTTCTTCTTCTTTTTCTTATCAGGAGATTTTTCATCTTCATCAACATCAAGGGCACTGCACATAGATTTAGTAATAAGGTATGTAAGCCTATGCATGCACGCAAACAGAGGAATCATTGTGATCCTTGTTAGAAAATGGATCGACATGTGAGTTTGTTGGGTGCATACATGCATATGCACAAAATTGAAGACAGCTTAGCTCACCTCTGACCATTTTCATTTCCATCTACAGCATCTTGCTTATTCACCTCCCCAGGTTGGGTTTCACTATTTGGAAGCTCGTTAATTTTGTCATTATCATCCATTTCATAACTATTTGCTTCTTTGGCCTTCTCTTTTTGTTTCTTCTTCTTCTTCTTTTTCATCCTAAGATTAGATTCACAAACCAAAGCAGCAAATCTGTACAAAAAAGAGAAAAGTTAGGCTGGCTTCCTAAATTGCAATTAGTGTCAACCATTGGGCACCACCAAATGCCCCCTAAACTAGCTTCACTATCACCAAACAGAAATAAAAATAAATAAGCTAGTCTCACAGGAATTTACTACCTTACCTTTCTGTTTCAACATCTTGGTCAGCATTTTCAACCTTTCTTTTTCTGGCTGTAGCATCTTCAGTATCGTTGCTCACCTTTTTCTTGGATTCCTTGGCTGGTTTGGTACCTCTCTGTTCACCTTGTTCTGCTAGGGACTCCTGAATCATAGTTTCACTCTTTTGAGACATAGAAATTGGAAAGCCATACTCATCTTCGCTTTCCAAAACAGATGTATCATTGGGCCTCTTGACAACAATTTGCCTCTGGGAGTTATCCTGGTTCTCCAGGACACTTGAATCTTTTTGCTTGGAAAATTTAGATGGACCATTTGCATTTGCAAGTTTATCATCATTCGTTATCTCCTCAATCACAACTGAATTATGAGAAATTGTTAATGTGAAAAAATGCTTTTAGTCAATAGCATCATGAATATAAAATCAACATCTCCTTTCGGTGTGAACTAATAAGTATATGTCGCATCATGTGATTTTGGTGAAAATAGATATAAACAATGTGGGTATACAATCTTAAACAATTCTACTAGAATATGCATGATCCTTTATCTTCAGTTACCAAGCGTTGAAGAGAGAGTTAGTTTCCAGACGTTCTGTAATGTAATGAAATATTCATCTTTCTCCAATTTCTATACAGTTAAAAAAAGATAGGAGATAGGAGACCAAAGTCACCAACTTCTTTTAGAAGAACATGACAAACAAATTTAGGAATACCTCTACTATTTGGAACAGGTGAGCATTGAAACATTTCAAGATCGTCGTCTTCGTCGTCATCATCATGAAGAATGAACTCATCACCATCATAGTCATCACCATAGTCATATTCACTGGATTCATCTGTTTCCGAGTCTGTCTCAGCAATATCCTCTCCAGACTCACTTAATTGTCGTAGTAAGAAGCAATTTTTATACAAAATCAAGTAAATAGTTACATAATATCAGCAAGAACTACACGCATTTAATTCGAACGGAGCGAAAAGGTATGACAACGAAACAAAATTATAATAGCAAAGATACGAATCATATTCATCTGGAAGATGATCTCCTTCATCAGACACAAAATAACCAGAGAGATGAATGCTCCGTGGACCGATCACAGAAAAAGCTACTAGCTCATCCTCAAATTCAAGATTCAAAGAGCAAGACTCAAGTCTATCAGGTAACAATGAGCATAGGAAAATCGGAGTCTTATGCCCGACAGAACACTGGAGTATGGTCCTATCTTTTGAGGAACCAAGACCTAAGGTCGCCTGAATTATTACAAAGTAAACGTTCAGAAGCTCAAATAGCAAACGTAGAAATTGCCCAACTATTCAACCTCAATAACTATGAACTAGTGCAATTGAAAAGACGTACTTGAGTAACGTAAAGCCTTCCCTGTACATTGTCGGAATGAAAAGGGTGTGGCTTGCCCGGTTTAACCTCCATTCCTAACAGCAGGAAGCAACATTTCGCACTCAAATCAAATTATAAATTTCTAAACAGTCCAATGCAAATCCACAAAAAATGAAAAGGCATTGGTCACAGTACTTACCCCAAAACCCCATTTTCGCTCTCGTGTTAGAACTTGGAAAAATATTAGCGTTTTGTTCCTAAAGCCCTAGCTCAGTCTTTCTCCGTCACTCCAAAACCCTAATTCTCTTCACTTTTGGGACATTGTCAACTGAGGGACAGAAAACCCCATGCTACTGATTGACACGTGGCAGTAAGAATGCTTGTTTGGGCCCAATGGGCCTATCTAGATAATTTTAGATTGGCTAATTAAGGATAATGAATTAAGGCCCAAATCTTGATTAGGATGGGACAATCAATTAATCAAATAATTAGGGATGACAATAACCAAACCGTCATTTCTTTAAAATAATTTTATTAATTAAAAATTTAAAATAACATCTTTTTAATTGAATCTGTGCTTAAATTACTTAAGGTTAGGCCTATCCGAGGCTCGATTCTTTGTTTAAAATAGCTAGACTTTAAGTCAACTTAGACCTGAGCTATAAGTCGACCATCGAAAACACTTGAATTTTGTAGTTAAGAAAAAAGATATTACTTGCTAAGAGAGTCGAGGTACAGACTTGTTTAGTATACCTTTCGTGCCCTTTGGCCAATTTGACTCCTCGTACCCTATCGTTCCAAGTACTAAGCTCTACCTTGTTCTAGTTCTCTAGCTATAGAAAAAAGTACGGAGCTATTACCCGATCACATAACCCGCCCATTGGCATCCTTACAAATAATCACATATGATGTATAATGGGATTTGAAGTACGATACTTACCAAGTTAGTATATAGAAAGAAAGAAAAAAAATCACATTGAATAAATTATTTAACTGTAATGGACAATTTTTTAGTTAAAAAAAAGTCATAAAAATAATAATTTCCATTATTATAACCTATTGAACATTACATTAGTATAGTAAATAAGTGAATAAATATATTAATGGGCCGGGCCAACTAAACCCATCATTTTTTTAAAAAAAGTTTAAATCGAAATCATTTTCAAAGTAATTATTGTGCCAGCTCATTTTGACATCTTTATAAGTGAATTACACTTTAACTAAGAGTATTATGTTTCAAATATTACAAACACGCATCAATGTTAGTTATATTATGAGAAAGTACTTGTTTGTTAGGTATAAAATTAAAGGGATTTTAGTGAAAAAATATTTGTTAACTAAATAAAAATTTTGAAACTAAATTAAAAATTTGATGATCATATTAAATATTTATTATCTATCTTTTCAAATTTTAATTCAGACTGATTATATTAACTATTTTATTATTTCAATCATTATATTTTAAAATTGATATTATCTATCTATTATATAATATTACTATATAATATTTTTATTTATACATATTTATTTTTATTCTTATCTTATTATTATCTTTCGTTTATACATATTATTATTTAATATGTATATGCATATATATTTTATATGGGTCTGTCACAAATAACCTCTCTATCAATTAGGAATAAGACTGCGTACTACTGAACTTTTCTAGACTCCATATATAAGCAAAAATTTTACTTAATTGTTATTATTGTATAACTTATAACTCTAAAAAAGTTAAATTTAATCTTAATGTATTTAACCTTTCAAGTATTAAACAAATAAAAAATTAAATGTGTATTGGAATTAATAAAATTAATTAACTCAATTAATGATTACTAATGTCATAAGTTATTACAAATTTGACTTGAACATTTTGCCTTTGGTAACTTAAACCTTTTCCTTAATCCTTGGTTGACTTAGTTAACCTCTCCTAGTAAATGCATCATCATCACAAGTAAAATTGGCAACTACTTTACCAAACGCGTTTAAAGTATAAATTAGCCATCATCATTTGAGATTGTGAGTACTAATTACTCAACTCAACTAATTCCATAGGCTAATTACTGAGTTAATATTAGCATTAATTATAATACAATAGAAAAATAATAAATTTTTATTTTTAATTAAAATTCCAGAAAGTCTAATTTAAATTAAATTTCATCTAGGCTATATATTCCCTTGAAATTGAAGCTTAATATTAAAATAAATATTGTATACTTTTTTTTGGAACAGAGGAACTTGTAGTCGCTATCCTTTATATGTGTACTGAATAAACCTTCGAATTGACGCAATAGTTGTGGAACGAAGGAGTCATATTTATTATAAAAGTATAAAATAATTGAATTTTCTTATTTAATTGAGATATTAAATTAAATTATTAATTTGTTTGGTGTGCAAAATTTATTTTTTATTTTATTACTAAAATTATATTATAGTTTTCTAAATAAAAATTATAATTTTTTATTTTAATTTCAAAATCCAAACTCAAACCCAATTCTTATTTTTTTTAATAAATAGCTTCATGCAATAAAATAATAAACAAAGATTGAATTTATTATTATTATTTTATTAATAATGATTATTATCATTATTTAGAAAAGTATTGGGTAGGGCCCGCCCTTGTCTCTCCGTAAAATCATGCATATAATCTCCTCATAGACCTCTGCTACACGATCCTCTACTCTACGTACTGTTCTCACATTCAGTTTCTCCGTTCAACTCTTCTCTCCGGCCATGTTTCCGGCATGATATTCCGGCAACAAAACTTCCTTCCCCTTCCGGCCACCGCCAAAATTAAGAACCTGATACCATTTTAGCGGATCACTTGTCACCGAAAGGAGCTTACTTCGGTTAAAATAGATGTGAAACCGGTCAGTTTACTTGTATAGTTTGGGAAAATGGCATCTACAAGTTCGACGCCGACTGATCCTTCATCTTCTGTGCCGGAGGACCCTGCGATCAAGGCCGTGAACAGACGATATGAAGGGTTGATGACCATTAGAACAAAGGCGATCAAAGGGAAAGGAGCATGGTACTGGGCTCATTTGGAGCCAGTTCTAATAAAGCATCCAGACACAGACCTTCCAAAAGCCGTTAAGCTCAGGTGTCTACTGTGCGACGCCGTGTTTTCTGCTTCAAACCCGTCAAGAACAGCTTCCGAGCATCTCAAACGAGGGACCTGTTCAAATTTCGTCTCTCTTGGGAAGCTTAATTCAACATTTTCTCCTTTGCCCATATCATCTTTACCGTCTCCTGGTTCACTTAATCATCGGAAGCGAAGCTCTCATGGTCATATGGCAACTCCTTTAAATTCTGTTGCTTTAGTTGAGCCATCTCGGGTGTGTAATGAACTCGGTTACTCTAATGCCGTATCAACACAACAGCATCATTTGGTGTTATCTGGTGGTAAAGAGGATTTGGGTGCATTAGCCATGTTGGAAGATAGCGTTAAGAAGCTTAAGAGTCCAAAAGCTTCACCTGGGCCTTCACTGAGCAAGAACCAAATTGATTCTGCACTTGAGTTATTGACTGATTGGTACTATGAGGTTTTTGGGTCTGTGTCCTTTTCAAGTCTTAAGCATCCAAAATTTCGAGCTTTCCTTAATCAAGTAGGCTTGCCTACTCTTTCAAGGAGGGACCTGTGTGGTGCTAGACTCGATAACAGGTTCCATGAGGCAAAGATGGATGCAGAAGCTAGAATTAGAGATGCTCCATTTCTCCAAATTGCCTGTAATGGTTGGAAGTCAAAGAACTGTTGTGGTGGAGAAGAGAAATTGGTTAAGTTTAGTATTAATCTACCAAATGGGACTGCTGTGTACCAGAAGGCAGTATTGGTTGGGGGATCATTATCATCAAAACATGCAGAGGAGATTATGTGGGAGGCAGTGACTGGAGCTTGTGGGAATAATTTTCAGAGATGCGTGGGGGTTATTGCTGATAAGTATAAGGCCAAGGCGCTCAGAAATTTGGAGAATCAATATCAGTGGATGGTGAATCTCTTTTGTCAGGTTCAGGGATTTATCAGTTTGATCAATGATTTTAGCAAGGACCTTCCTCTATTCAAGACTGTTACTGAGAATTGCTTCAAAGTTGCCAACTTTGTAAATAACAAGTCTCAAATCAGCAGTAGCTTCCAAAAGATAAGGATGCAGGAGCTTGAGTGTTCTGGTTTGCTTCGAGTTCCTTTAAGAAAATGTGATTGCAGAAAGGATTTTCTGCCAGTTTATCTTATGTTAGAAGATATATTGAGCTGTGCATGCGTGCTCCAGACCGTTGCTTTAGAAGAATCATATAAGCTGATAAGTTCAGAAGATTCTGTTGCCAAGGAAGTTGCTGGGCTGATTCAAAATGATGGATTCTGGAATGAGTTGGAGGCGGTTTACACATTAGTAAAACTCATAAAAGATATGGCTCGAGAGATTGAAGTTGAGAGACCATTGATAGGACAGTGCCTGCCCCTGTGGGAGGAGTTGAAAGCAAAAGTGAAAGATTGGTGTGTTAGATTCCATATTGGTGAAGGACCTGTGGAGAAGATAGTTGAGAAGAGATTCAGAAAGAACTATCACCCTGCATGGTCTGCTGCGTTTATACTTGACCCTCTTTATTTGGTGAGGAACACTAGTGGAAAGTACCTTCCACCGTTTAAGTGCTTGTCACAGGAGCAGGAAAAGGATGTCGATAAACTCATACAACGGCTTGTTTCAAGGGAAGAGGCTCATGTTGCTTTGATGGAGCTAATGAAATGGAGATCAGATGGGCTAGATCCTTTATATGCACAGGCTGTTCAGGTTAAACAGCGAGACCCTTCAAGTGGAAAGATGAAAGTTGCAAACCCACAAGGAAGCAGATTAGTTTGGGAAACTTGTCTTAATGAGTACAAAACATTAGGTAAGGTTGCAGTGAGACTCGTCTTCCTCCATGCAACCTCGTGCGGATTTAAGTGCCATTCAACTTTGCTGAAATGGACTTGTATCAATAGACACTCAAGGTTGGGACTTGAAAGAGCTCAGAAGATGATGTTTGTTGCGGCTCATGCCAAGCAACAAAGGCTGGATTTTTCAGATGAAGAAGAAAAGGACGGAGAGTTCTTGCGCGTGAATTGCTGTGAAGATGATGTTCTCAACCAGGTCTTCTCAGATGTCTCACCTGTGTAACGTTTTCTTTTAACACTTGAGATTTGTTAACTTTCTTCTTTGTTAGTATTTTCAAGAAAATTAAACAATGTATCAGTAAACCAGTTAGCTGCTTGACATGAATGAATTCTTTATCTCTGACCCAGATGAGGGCTTTTTGGTTTTAAATATCTTGTAATCTTCCTCTTTCTCCATATCTACTTTTCAAGCAATGCTTGTCAAATCAGGTATTGAACGCATCAAAAGTACCCATTGGCTGCAGGATTTCCTTGAATTGGTAAGATGAAACTTCAACTTCCAACATCAGGATTGAAATTTGAAGTTGTGCAGGATTGTCACTAAGCTTTTTATGATTGCTAAAAACTCGAAAGCAAGAAGAGCTGATCACACAATTGCTGAGAAGTTGTGTACCAGAACAGGCTCTGATTGACTCTTTAGGTGCTACGTGTTGGCAAGCCCTTATGACTTAAGTTTCACCCGAAACCGCAAAAAATCAAGTGACAAACTCGATTCAAGTGACGTTTCTACAGACCTAACAAACTCAGTAACACTTGAAACATATTCGTGCACCTAATGCTGTTTCACCAATCTACTCCTGCTGGAACAATAACTTCTGCCTTTAATGGCTTGCGTTACAATGCATGCACAGGCAGGTTTCGTACTTTAGGTTCTGCATGAGCAGTGTAGACACTGCATTACAGTGCGTTGGTTGCTTGGTTAAAATCTTCAAGTCAGGCAAAAGTGAAGCTGTACCGAGATGGTACAAAATGCAAGAAACTAAGACACAGAAAAGTGAAATGTGGAGGCCAGAATAGCAGCAGATGGGGTCGTTGGTTGGTTGGATATCGTTTTCTTATTGCAGCAAAAAGGTAAGCGGTGGTCTTGGAGTAGCGTCTCCCTTTATGTCAAACATTTAGAGGACAATCATAGTAGACTTTGAAATCATCCCATTATTTCATCTGACAAAGCAAGTTGAATTTTGGAGCTTTCTTTCTTTCTTTCTTTCTCACTTGCTTATGGCTAGACCTATACGCTCCAGCTTCATCACATGAAAACAGAAAAAAGTAATATTTTAAAATCTAAAATCTAGATTTCAACGCAACACAAAATACAACCGTTATAAAATTAATTAAAAATTAAATAAAATTAAAATATTTAAAATATAATTAAATTAGATTATCTTTATTTATGGAATAATTTGTAATTTAATTGAATAAAGGATTATTAAATAAACATTGATTGATTTTTTTATTTATAAGAACTTATTAATTTTAAAAAATTGACTGATTAATTAATGAATTGACCAATTATTAAAAAAAATTATTAAAGTAAATTGAAAAGTTAAAAATTTAACTAAAAATATGAAAATTTTAAGATTTTTATGATTGAATCAATTCGAGTTTTTACGAAAAATAATTTAAAAATTTTGACAAATTACTTTAATGAAAAGTGTCACGTGACTTTACTATAAAATATGTAATATAATCGTGTATGAGTACTTTTTGTGTTGTCAATATCTAAAATCAATTATGTTAGCCTCACACAATAACTTAAGCATTTATGATAAAACGGTTGCTTAATATAGTATCAAAACGGTCAATTAACGTGGCATTAAAGCCTCTGTGATTAAGTAGTCGTGAGTTTAAATCCTACTACTTACGTATTATTCAGTACAAGGTAGAGTGAACCTGTGCAAATTTAAAGCGCAAAAGGCTTTTATTTGAGGAAGTGTATTAATAAATATATAAAACCAATTAAATTAGCCTCACACGATAGCTTAAGCTTTTATGGTGAAACGTTCGTTTAATTCTTTTACTTGTTTAAAAATTAAAAAAAATTAGTTACGAGATAATTTAGTAATTTATTTATAAAACATTTTCCCCCTCATCTCTTTTCATATAAGATTTTACATCACTTCTCATATAAAATGTCATTTTCTTTCCTTAAATTATTTCTAATTTAACATCATATTATAGTTAAGTTTATTCTCATGTTACTCATAATAATTTTATATCCACTTTAGTTCAATATTAAGTTAAATTTAAATTTAAAGGAATCACAAATCTAAATTTAAACATTAATTTATTGCATAGAATTATATAGTTATTAAAAAAACGAACCCTTAGTCGGTTCAATCTTAAAAATCTTAAACCAACCAATTTTTTACGCGATGTTCAACTTTTCGATTCGGTTTATTTTAATAATTCCTGTTGGTAAAATTTAATTAGTTTATTAATTAATCGGTCAATTGTAGTAAATTAATAATTTTTTATAAACTAAAATAATTTTTTATAAGGATAATTTCTTTCGATCATATTTCAGATTCTTTAATTTTACTCAAATTTTAACTTCTCGTCTTTTCGATAAAACTTCCTATCTGGGTTTTGAAATTATAAAAATTTTCACTTCTTTTTTATTAATTTTAGATTTGACCTTAATATTATAAATTTTTTTAATAAAATATCTTCGTTTAGTGTTTCAAACTTTCAATAATATGTTTAAACTAATATTTAAAGAAAAAGTTTGAGTCTTCTAAAGGTGGAATGATTTGAACTTCCTGCAAAGATTAAAACTCCAATGTAGTGCTTACTCTAGCTGTAGTTTTGTTTGTTCATGAATTTAATGGAGAGACACAGGATCCTGTCGACACAAAGCTTCGAATTTGGATGACTAATCACCAACTAGAAAAAGAAAAGCTTTTCCTCTTTCCTTCTTCCTTTTTTCACTTGTATGGTATGTCTTCATCCTTCACCTCTCTCTTATTTTCTTGTTAAAAAAGGAGGTATAATTATTAGTAGAGGCAGAATCTTCACACTTTCAATGCTACTCCATGATTAACCTTCCTTTTTATCATATTCCTTTTCCCTTTTTTTCCACTTGTGCAATGACTTTGATTGTTTTTGAATCGGATTTGATGTTGATATCGATTGGCGTTGTTCATTGTCCGTGGCCCTTCCTGCTGTAAAATTCCCTGGTTACTGCATGTTTTTGTTGGTATTCATCTCTTATCTCATCGTATATGTCACCTTGTTCTCATCATTTAGATAGTTAGAAACGATAATGGGTCGGATTGGTTCGGATTATAATCAATAAATCAAAGTTATTCGTTTTCTTAAAAAAAAAATTGGACGAATTTTCAGATTAATATAATACCTACAAATCATGTTAATAGGGTATTTTACACTAGATTAGCCCTATACGACAGGCTTAATTGAGAGAGCGTAGGTCAAACACAGGATCTTTTAGCCTCATGCCTCCCACTCCACCAACTCAACCACCACCTAAGAAGCTTTGTTTCGTATTACTTAAATTTAAAATTTGATTAATTTAAACTTAATTTATTAATTTAGAGAAAAATAAAATTAAATTAGACTAAAATGGTTAATATAATAAAGATAGGTATATTTGTATCTATATTCATATTTACAATATTTCTTAATAGAATGTTTGCTTGTAGAGTTATTATATTTCTATGGTCAATAAGTAGAACTTTTTTCTTGTTAAATTGGGGTGGAAATTATTATAAAATAAAATTTTAAATCCAAATTTTGATTTACTTTTTGAAAAGAAAAGAATTTTAAATTTTAAATTTTCTTATTTATTAAAGAGGGTATTTCTTATTTATATTAAAAAATAGTAATTAAAAGTAAGAATAATATATTTGCTTGTGTGAGATGTATTATATTACAAGAAAATGCATATAAAACTGACTTAAAATGATTCTTTCAAAAAAAAAAGTGACTTAAAATGAATAATTAAAAGAGATTCAGAATGCATATTGTTTGATTTTAAATGAAATTATCAAAAAAATCAAGAATCATTTATAGATAATTTACGTACATCGTTATGAGATTAGTATGACAAAAGCTAAGTTAATTCAACTTACAAAATTTATTTCTAATTACATTATTCCAATAATTAAAAAACTCAATCAATTCGATTGGTTCAATCGCAGATTCTATAAGTGAATAAAAAGTTGAATCTCACCTTAATCACCTCATTTATTCTCTTGAGGAGAAGTTTTGTTTCAAACCCCGGTTCAAACAATAGAAGTACATTATGCTAATGTGCTTTGGATGATCTATATCTCAGGCGTTGGTGAGTACATTGAACTATTCATGTGACTGAAAGCCCTCACAGTTCAAGCACGACCACACAATTATTAAGAAGCTCTACCACTAAACTAATAGCTCGTCCGGGGGCCACTATGCCAAAAGCATGAGAAATCTCATCCCCTCTTTCCTTTCTTACGTCCTCGTGTCTTTTTCGCGTCGCTAAGTTAACTCTCAAAGGGAAAATATTAAAAATGGATAATTATAAAATACTTTTGTTAAAATTTTAAATAACAAATTATATAATACATTATAATTTATGAGATATTCTAATAACTATAATAATTATTCTACAATTCTCTAGGCACTCATGTATGATCTTAGTGCATGATAACCCCCACAATCATAATTTAACTTTAAGTTGAAACGTACCCTTCATCACTCGTAAATACAAAATTAGTAGGCCCATCATATCTCCAATTATCTCCTGTAATGATCATGATGTGTTTATACTCAATTACATAACTTCATTATAGTCTCTCAAGACTCTCCTACTCCCATCATTACCTCTCTACGCTCTAATCAAACACACCCAAGTGAATTTAATCTCACTTCCCCACCATCAACGGTCTAAATGAAACCGAATACCCATTTTAACATGTGAAAAACTGAGTCTAAAGAGGTGTTTCAAGTGATGAAGGTGGTCCTCTTAGTCTTAAACAACATTGTAAGCTTTAAACACATTTGAGACTATAAACACTATTTGAGAATCTAGTAACCGTTGATAAGATTTTAAGAGTTATTACGGAAATGACAGATCAGAATTTCACCCGATATGGAGAAAAATGCGAAAAATCGTCAGGTGACCTACAATACTCCTCAGATGTTCCCCTGGAATTGACCTCAACACAAGAGTTTGTTGTTAAAAGTCAAGGGAAAATGGACCTGCTTGCTCTCATCAAGGTGATGATACTGACAAATGACAATAAAGATGACAATGATTTATGGATGAACAAACGTCTAATCTCCTTCGTTGCTAATTTTTCATTTTGCAGAATGCCATTGAGCCTCACAGAATCTTTTGGCTCAAAGGGAACTCCTCAACTATGCATATATGTTAACAGTTCATTTACTTATTGTAGTGAAATTTAACAGATTAACATAATTCCATTCATGAAATTAAGTTGAACTTCATAAGAAAAAATTTCATTACTTCAAGTAGGACTACTCACAGACAACATGATTGTACAGAATCAGAAAGGTAACATAGTGAGAAAAAATTTCATTACTTCAAGTAGGACTACTTACAGACAACATGATTGTACAGAATCAGAAAGGTAACATAGTGATTCACTAGGCATTACAATGCAAATTGCAACAGCCAACTCAATACATCCCAGCTAGTCAGATAAACTCGGTTCTTCCTGATGACCGAGAAAGGCAATATAAACAATCAAACACAAATTATGCTAAGATTAACAAATGTGAAAAGTTTTCACAGAACTACAGGTTGAAAGATAACAAGAAATTGCATAATTCGTAAAGCATTCCTTAAAAGACAGCGTACAAGCTTTATTTTTACCGGTAATGCGAAGAACAAGTCATATACTGTGTCTGTCTAAGTATGTTTACCTACCTATTTGGCTAGTGTGTACTAACTGTTGCAAAAATGCCCCATGTTCTACACACAAAATCAGTCAGTTTTCAACTGAGCACTGTTTGCCTCCATCAGTCCATTGCGTATCTGTTCGCTTACATCCCTCACATGACCAGGGCCATGGGGAATGAAAACAGTTGTGTTATTGGAGGAGTTACCGAGATCTTTGAGTGTGTCGAAGTATTGAGTGACCATTATTAGATCCATAACCTCCTTAGCTGAGGTGCCCTCCACCTTGTGAGAGAAGTTCAAAATGTTCTCCCTTAGCCCATCCGTGATAGCCTGCCTCTGCCTGGCCACACCAAGCCCACCAAGGTACTTGGCTTCTGCATCAGCTTCTGCCTTTTTCACTAGAAGCACCTTCTCTGCTTCCCCTTTGTATACACTAGCAAGCTGAAGGCGTTGAGCTGCAACATGAAATTGACTTTAGGTATTTGCATGTGTAATCGAAGCTTATTACTAAAACTAAGATTCCATAAGCACCATTTACACAACCAACACTTAGTTTCATGATAAACAGCAATAGTGATTTGTAAATCGTAAGTTCTCAAAAATCAAAAGGCAGAAAGGTTTGTCAAAATAGGAAACTCAGTGTGGACTTAGAGGGATTGCAAATCCAAACGCCGCCATTGGAGAACATTCATGCGTAAAAATAACAATAACTACTAACAATTTCTATTCTGTGTTCGCAAAGAACTGTAATATCGGCCGAATGGCACAGAATAAAACGATGACAGTAATTATTTTGAAGATATTACCTGCATTAATCTCATTCATTGCCCTGCGTACAGACTCGTCCGGGATAATGTCTACCATCAGAATGTTCTCTATGCTATACCCGTAATTTTCCATCACCTGAACCATTATTAAGGCGTGATTAAACTTATACAATTCCTTTAGGAACCAAATGCAATAATCACCTTCTCAAGCTCCTCCAAGACAGCTTTCGCAACGTCACTCTTTTGCTCAAAGAGCTCATCCAATGTCATTCTCGGAACAATAGCTCGAACCACTTAAAGATAAACCATCCACGTGAATCCAAAGGTAAAAGCATATAAAGCATCAAAACAATCAGTAGAAGCTCAGTAACAGAAACATACCATCAAAAACATAAGCCTGAATCTGCTCTTTGGGGTTCGCCAATTCGTAAAACGCATCGTCTGCATTTTGCACCATTACTCGGTACTGAATCGTACACAGCAATTGCACAAAAACATTATCCTGCATCGCGAACAAAACCATAACAAACCCTTTCAATAACTCTAATCCAATTACACGATTTGCCCAGTAGAGAAACCCCAGTTCCAGTTCATAATTCCATAAAAAAGATAAAAATTTACTCCAAATGGCGAATCAAAATTCATAATCAGGCGAATTTTTAAGAACCCTAAACACAAAAGTCCAAACTCCGCGTTAAAAAAAAAACCAACCTTGGTTTTGGTTTCTATACGAACGTCGAGCGATTGCACTTTGGTGGAGAGGACGCCTGCGAGACATTGACCAGAAAAGGGGTTAAGCCAGTGAAAGCCAGGCTCTGCAAGCTTCTGGAAACGACCCCAGCTTTGGACCACTCCGATGTTTGCTTGGTTTATGCACATACAGAACAAACACCAGCAGCATTCGGGGCCTTGTTCCATTTCGATTGACTCAAGGTTTTTGTGTGATGATCGCAGAGGTTTGGAATTTTGACGGTGTTGACAGAGATCAACAAGAAATGAACGCTTTTGATGTTTCTTCCTGCTATTTTATTATTCGCTTTGCAGAACAAGTCAAAATTTTGGAGCATATCTATTCGAAATCACGATGGATAATTTACAGGAAATGAGACCGATGAGTTATCTTTCTTGATTTCTACAAACCGACATATCTGGTTAAAGTAAATGGAACTACGTGATCGAAACTTTAACACGAGTGCGAAGGAGACCCACAACAACAACTATTTGTGAAACTTGCTGAAACATACGGCAGGAGAGGTTTCCTAGAAATTGACTACTACGGGAGAACGTTAATTGATAGAATAAAAAAGAACGGAATATAATAAAAAATTGTTTGGTATAAATAAAAAAATTTATTATATAGTAAAATATTATTTAAAAGATAGATATAATAGAATGTAATATATAATAAATGATTATTATATTTTTTATATTAAAATAATTATTGCAGAAAGTATAACGCTATAATTTTAAAGCAGAATTCACGTTCAAAGTTTAATTAAAAAGTCACCGTCGTGACTTTAATAAAATAAAAAATATATAAAAAATTATTATATATATATTTATTTTAAAATAATAAATATTATTTTATTTTATTATTAATTATATTATAATATTACTATTAATTATTTAATTA
>JANIIA010000007.1:6226551-6242185 GCA_027478495.1 Erythroxylum alaternifolium | reverse complement strand
GAATAGGATGACAGCGGAGGGTTTCATGTTACGTTCCATTCTATCATAAACAGTGAAAATAAGAAACCTCCAATTAAAATGGAACGTAAATTAATAAATATATACTACCTAATATACCTTCAATAATTTTTTTAATACCAATTATTTCTTCTAACCCTAACCCTAACCCCAATTTTCCATACTAATTTATTACGGTTGACAAAAATTGTATATAATTAGTAATATTTTTATATTATTTCTCCTTACCCTAATAATAATATTTTTTTATTATTAATAATAAAATGTATATAGTTAATAATATTTTTATATTATATCTCTTTATCCTAATAAAAATATGTTTATATTATTAATAATTAATTCTATATAATTAATAAAAATAATAAAATTTTTATTAATGAAAAATATAAAATATATAAAAATTTATTCTTTAATTATTTGTATATATTTCTATATAAATAAAACTATAAATAAATTATTTTAAAATATAAATCACATATAACAAAATAAAATAAAATTTATTAAATAATTAATAATAATATTTTTATATAATTAGTAATAAATTGTATAATTAATAATAAAATAACAAAACTTTTATTATTTTAAGATATAAAATATATTAAAAAATTATTTATCACAGTTGTGACTTGAACCGTAACTTTTTAATTGGACATAATTTCTGTTTTAAAATCATAACGTTAAATCTCCTGTAACAACCATTTTAATATCAGGAATATAATAGTCATTTATTATACATTTCATTCCATTCCATCCATTTTTTAAACAACATTTTACTGCATTACATTATGAACTCTTCCATTCCTTCGAAACAACTTTTCACTATATTACATTCCATTCCATTATAAACTATTCCGTTATATTCCAATCTATTACATTAATTAACGTTCAACCAAATAAACCCTTAGCGATCATAGGTTATATGTATAATAGACTAAAAGCGTATTTTGAAGTTCAACTTGAACTTGAACTTTAAATTTAACTTTAACTTTAACTTTAACTTTAACATTTTAAAATGTTCAAATTAAATTATAATATTTTCAATATGTTCATAACAAATTCTAAATGTAAAAAAATTGACAACATTAACTTTATGTAAATTAAATGTCATGTCAATGACATTTTTATATTTTTAAAAAATAGAAATTAGATTTCACTATCATATAATAATTCTTTTTAAAAATATTCAAAAAAAAAGAATCCCACTACTGTTATACTACTCACTTACCATATGGTGCTAGAATCTATTTTTTATTTAAAAGTAAAATATAATATTATGTCAATATTGATTGACTTGACATTAAATTTGAGAGAGAGTTAATTCTGTTGAATTTTTTATTTACTTAAAGTTTATTTTGAATATTTTTAAAATATTTATATTTAATTTGAACGCATCGAAATATTAAGAAATGTTTCATAATAAATGGTAAAGTTTAAGATAGATTTTTTATAATTTATTATCTATCATCTACACATAGAAATGATAATAGATCGAGTCAAGCCCGTACTTGATCTCCTGCTATTGAGCCAGGGCTAGTGCCAGACCCGGGACTCGATCGAACTCGAGATAACAAGCCTGAGCCCAAACCCTATAGGGTTAGGAGTAGCCCAACTTAGCCCAACCTAAACTTTTTTTAAAAAATTAAAAATGAGAAGCCTCAACCCAGTTGCCATGTGTGCAGGCATTGGACTCATTTGCCATCCCTGTCTACGCATGAATTTTGGTGGAAGGGGCAATTCCCTCCTCGTGGTACTATCCGTACCTTAGAAGAGTTACCAGAAAGAACATGTCAAGGATTCATTGAAACAGATTGCTTGATTTTAAGAACAACAATAATAATATATTTGTTTGGAATCTGTAAACCATGTTCGTCACATCTAATCACCAACCAAATCATGTGAAGAACAACTCTGCCCAACCTTCGATACGTTTATACACATGCCATGAGACCACAAACACGTACGTGTTATTATTGCTTCTGCAATCCAGATACTCCCCCAATAATTTCAACTTTTATTTTGTTTAAGCATTATACTTAATCCATGCACACATGTACTCTGCAACGACTAGTCGCCATTACAGCAGAATCTTCTGACCCATAACCTGTTCTTCCTCAGACTCCTATTTCCCATCATTTTCTGATCTGACCCCCCACGTTCTGTTTATATTTTTACAAGTTTTCCTGTCTTGTTGTCTAGTAATGTCCACCAAGCCATTAAAGTAGGTTGATGAATAGTTGAGAAAAATTCAAGAATAAGACCATGTTGGACATTATATTACAAGTGTAATCACAGCAATCGCATCATCTTTCTCTTCAGGATCAGACCAATGGGGCCTCTTTAATGCAGAAGAGACCAGGAGACAGGAAATTATATATATATGGCGTTGGCTATTGTTGGTGAAGGAAACAGGCTGATTTGGATCTAGATCTGTGGTTGGCTTTTCAGAGGCAAAAACAAGATCATCCCTTTGTCAAAGTGTGGATGTCCATTAAAAATTCTGCAAGTTGGTAAGCAATTTCTGTAGATTCCCCATGCTTGTCTCTTCTATTTTGCCTGAAAATGAAACCCTTTTTGTTCTAAACTTCAGAAATTGATAGTCCTCCATTTCACACTTCATGAACTGTTGTGCCATGGACAATGTACTGAGAGTAACAGCAGGACAAGGACTGAACACTGCTCTGATAGGAAAAGAAGACAAAAACTGAAAAGATCCGAGCACAAAAACTGAAAAGATCTGAGCTTGGGGAATGTATGCTTAGAATGAAGCACATAAGTCTTAATTTGATCTTCTGGTACATTGAACCAGTCAGGAGTCTCATGGCAAGGTCTAGGTGCGTCCAGTTCAGGAACCTGTTATGGTTATAGCCAAAACAGCTCATTATCCTACAATTGAGTGAAAGTCAGGTTCATATTAATGCAAGAAGTCAGAAATTAAAGATCATATTGGCTTTTTGCATCTATTCAGTACAGTCTGTTGGCTTCCTGACAGGACTAATAAACATTGGAAACTTATTTGATTATCTCCAAGAAATGTCAGGAGGACCAAATACAGTGCCGCAGTTTCCTATAGTACCAAGAGTGATGGTTTCTAATGTCTCTCCATTTAAGGACATTACAGCTAATCGAAAATTTATCTGAAACACGGTTGAATTGAGCCCTGAAATATCGTGCTACTTGTGATTAAGAGAAGACTTATAATAACTAATTACAGGTTTTAAATACTATCAAAGGCGGTGTCCTGGAAGCTCGTGCAGGATTTTTCTATGCTATTAGAATGTTAAAATGGACACTGTTGGTACTTTTATTAATCCACTTGTGGCTGATTATGATTGAAAATTCGTACTAAGCCAAGTTTAGGAACTAAGAAAATGTATAAATGATTACTGTGAAACAAGAGCCTGACCCAGTTGGTATTATTTTGTATTAGCTGTACAGATAGTCCCTTGACAAGCCTCCTCTTTTGCTCCTATATAAGGCCATCAGGCCAGATCAGGAAACCCATCAGCTCGACAAAGTTCATCTTCAAAAACCTCCTAGTCCTATACAATCAAAAATCAAACTATTAAAGAGAAAAACATGGCTTGCTGGTCTGCTGAGAATGCCACAAATGCCTTCCTCAAAACATTGAAAATGGTAAGGATTGATTTCTCAAATTTAGATAACTCAAAACTGCGGAGAGTGCTTCTGCAGTGTTCTTTTAAATTCTTGTTCTAAATGACTAAAGTTTAAATGATATTTGCAGGGTCAAAAGGCTAAAGAACCAGATGTAGCTGAGTTCATATCAGCTTTGGCAGCTGGAAACAATGCACAGTTGATGGTTGTAGCAAGTGCAAGTGCTGCTGACTCCACCACACTAGCCCTTGTAGCGGCAGCCCATCAAACTGGAGGCCGTGTCGTGTGTATCCTTCGTGGTCACAATGAATTGTTCTTATCACAAAAAGCTCTTGGTCCTGATGCCTGTCACATTGAGTTTGTCGTTGGTGAAGCTCAAAATCTACTGTCATCCTGCTACAGTGAAACAGATTTTGCGCTGATTGATTGTAAACTTGAAAACCATGAATGTGTTCTGAAGGCAGTGCAAGCAAGCAGAAAACAGAACTGTGCTGTTGTTGTTGGGTATAACGCATTCAGCAAAGGATCGTGGAGGTCCAGTGGGTCGAAAACGCAGCTGTTGCCTATAGGAGAAGGGTTACTAGTTACTAGAATTGCACCAAATACTAAGATGGGCAGTGGATGTAGTAATGGCAGGAGGAGTCACTGGGTTGTTAAGGTAGACAAATGCACAGGTGAAGAGCATGTGTTCAGGGTCAGGATCCCAGAAGGAAAGCAAATACTAGCTTAAGTTTCTACTCCTAATTCCTGGGTTGGATAGCACTGGAAGAGATTTTCGATCAGTATCCTCCATTTTTCTCACCAGCCAAAGGGAACATAAGGATTCTTCAGCTCC
Organism: Erythroxylum alaternifolium; assembly: GCA_027478495.1. Taxonomy (NCBI): domain Eukaryota; kingdom Viridiplantae; phylum Streptophyta; class Magnoliopsida; order Malpighiales; family Erythroxylaceae; genus Erythroxylum; species Erythroxylum alaternifolium. The sequence goes on along the minus strand of JANIIA010000007.1, from coordinate 6,237,720 downwards.
AATCTAGATTATGGAGACCTGAATCTTTAGCAAGCAACAAATTCAAGTGTAAATAGTAATATGTACAAATAAATTTATCTTTAATGCCTATTTAACATTTAGAGAAGTATTTATATGATCATGAATGTTGTTATGTTTTCATAAGATGGCATATTGATTTTCTTATAAGTAATCTGCACAAGATGTTCTAAACTGAATTGTGTACCATGCTCGATGGCCATGGTTGGTTAGTGTTCCTTATCCATTCAACCTGGTAATAGTCCTTTCAGATTATTCATGTTCACTTTCTGATTTATTCTGTAGAAGTTTTCCTTTTGTTTTGTTGGCGTGATGAATTTTGCGTGAAACATGTTATTATGGTGGAGTGAGCATAGCAAATTACCAACAGCTAGTAGATGTAGCATTTGGGAATGTCAGTGCAATGAACAACAGGTTAAAGACTGTGTCACCCAGGTCACATAAATCTAATTTATGGTATTATGCGTTCTTGCCTCGAGTTGTATAGCAAGTTCTCTATACTAGAAACTGACAGGTGTTGCTAATGGGGGGCAGAAGCCAAAAGATGAAGAACAATGAACAATCCTTGATCAATTTTGTTACGAGTGACAGAAGGAAAAAGGTTAATCCGCTTCTGTTGATGGAGGATCGTCAGATTCTGTCACAGATATAAATCTATGTGACGAGCATACAACAGAAACTTTCCCCAAAATTCTATCACCAACGAATGTTCAATAACATTCACAAGGAAGCATCAGTCCTCAGCAAGAGGACATTACATAGGAGAACTATGTGCTTTAAAGTACAGTAAGAAATTAAGGTTACATTCATTCCAATGTTACAGTTAACTGTTTGAAAATTGCCAAGAAAATGGCTGCTGCTAACAGCATCTGCCTGAATTAGAGACAGCTACTACAGTTACCTAGCTCTTGAATAACCGATTCCATTGATGGTCTTTCAATAGGAGACTCATGAGTGCAAAGCCAAGCGATTCTCGCAAGCTTAACAGCTTCATACTCAAAGAACCTACCATGGAGATTGGGATCGATATAATCTTGGAATCTACATGCCTCTGTTCCAAGATGAACCAACTTAGAGACATCTCGTTTTCCAGAGAGAACTTGGAAAACAATCACGCCAAAGGCATAGACATCACTCTTATCCGTGAATCGGCCAGTGGATGCATACTCAGGTGCTAGGTAGCCCATTGCAGCACTGGCCTTGACTGCTGAGAACACAATGTCATTGGTAAGAAGATTCTGCAATCCAGAATCTGCTAGCAATGGATTGCATCGCTGGTCAATCAGCACCTTTTCAGCAGTAATATTTTGGTGAATTAGAGCCGGTTTATTGACTTTGTATCCATGTAGATACGCAATACCTGCCCAAAGAACAAAGCTTCGTAAGAGAAGACTAACACTACACTCTTACATACAATGGAGTTACATCCCATGTGAGAAGTACATAGAGACTTAGAGCAGAAAGAGTTTAAATTGGTTAGAGTTGAAATAATAATCGAACTGAATTGGTTGTAGTTCTATTACCATATCCATCATTAATGATCGAATCAAAGCATCAATGAGGAGATAAAGCTATTCAAGGATGGTGCATAAAATCCAGTATCAGGAGCCAAAGAGCGAAATAGAATATAATATTAGAACTTACAAAATTGAATACGCTCCTTATTGAACTCTAGTTAACTTGGTTATAGAATATGTTAATTGTCTTGAGAAACATACATGTAAAGCAAATATGAACAATATTATTTCAGCACATTTTCACGTATATAACATGCAAACACTAAAGAACTTCAACCAGAATTATAGCAATCTTTGGTATATAAACTGTAAGGTCATACTGACCTTTAGCAATGCCCTTGATAATAGAAACTCTAATGGACCATTCAAGCACATGGCCATCACCATCCTTCACATCAAGACGCTGGAACAAGTTACCATTGGGTACAAAATCATAAATGAGAAAGCATTCCCGTCGACCCCTTGAACAACAAAATCCTCTCAATCTTACTAAATTGTCGTGCCTCAAAGTGGTCAAAATGTTCAATCCCTTTAAGAACTCAGCCTCCTCTGACTTGCAGCTAGTTTTACTGATGCTCTTGATAGCAACAGTTGATCCATCTCTTAGAATTCCTCTATATGTAGCAGAGAAGTTGCTTTTTCCCAACAAATTCGGCTCCGAGAAGTACTGTGTGGCAGTCTCAACCTCTTCCAGATTGAACGTAAAGTTCTGAAGGATGCCTTGCCCACTCCCGTTTAAGTTCCTACCATCAGCCAAAGGGTCCCAACCTTTGGGATACTCAAGGCTGATCAGAGGAGATCCCTTCTTCTGGTAACCCCCCTTTGCATGATCAGCACCCAAATGAATTTCGGAAACTTCAAGTGTGCTAGCAAGCTTTTGCTTTCTTCGACGATATTGCGTAAATATTAGAATTCCTATGGTTGACAATGCAATAGATAGTATAATCATGCCAACTATAACTGAAGATTGGCGGGATTTTGATGGATTAAAGCAGCTAGTTTGATTACAATGCAATCTCAAATCCGCTGTTTCAGGAATCTCTCTTGTGGGCAGACCAGATGAACCTGCCCCATAGGCTTCAGGTCTGCTTGGATGAAGATCTGAGGCGTTGCAAGCTTTCAAAGATTTGAATCCAGCCCCACATAGTCCAAAGTTGTTTCCATAGAAGAATCCTTTGTTCAGTCTCTTAAGAGCTATATCAACCAACCATAAAAGGGGGGAAAAAAAGTTAGATCCAGTCAATCTAGCAATTGAGAAAGATCAATATCCATGAAAACATAGAACAAAGTAGAATATACTAGTAAAATTTCATACCTAGTGGCACATTGCCTGATAGCGAGTTGTTTCGGAGGTCTAGGACTTCAAGGATAGGAGCATCAGCTAATTTTGTGGGAATTGAACCAAAGAAGTTATTAAAACTCAAATCTAGCCTCATAAGCATGCCTAAATCCCCTAAACTCGCAGGAATGGCACCAGTGAGACGATTGGATTGGAGAGCAAGTACACTAAGCTTCTTTAAAGAGCTCAGCTGAGTGGGAATACTACCTGTTAGCTGGTTATAGCAGAGCTGCAAAACTAAAAACAGCAGATAACAAAACCAGATTAGAAAGATGCAACCAAAGACAAAGATCAGAAATACACAAAATCACTACTATTCAGCAAGTTTTAGGCCTTTCAGTAAAATCCAATATGACCAAAGCTGCACAAACCAAGATATTGAGATGATAAAGAAGCAAAGATCTGTCACTGGCGTAGTCAAGCAGTGCAAGGACCTAAAAATCCTATCTTCCACTTCATCTTGATTCTTGACTAATATTGCGAGAATGGCTCAAAGATCTTTTTTAGTTCATAGGTAACAAACCATAGGAAACGTCACAAAAACACAAAAGTTACACCTAAATGCTTCAAACTTTTTACCAAATATCTTATGAACAATGCCACAGAAGCAGGAAATCAATGAACAAATACTAAATTTTCCTATCAAACCCCATGAACCTGAGAATGAAATTACTAAATGTATGCCAAAGGTGCGAAACAAAAAGCTTCCAAATTTTCATAGAAACTACAAGCAATCTTGATAATATTCGCTTCCTTTTAGAAAATAAGCAACTAACCTTGCAGATTGTCCATGTTTCCTATTTCAGTTGGTATCTCGCCGGAGAGGTTATTCATGTTCAAATATAAATCATTAAGCTCAGTCAAGTTGGAGATTTCAACGGGTATTTCTCCATTCAAAGAGTTATAATGCAAGTACAAGCCTGTCAAATGCTTCAACCCAGCAATGGCAGGAGAGACCTTCCCACGAAGCCCTTTTCCTTGCAGGGAAATATTAGCAATTTGACCCTTCTCGTTGCAGAAAATACCCACAAACGTACCATCACAACGGCTCCCATTAATGACCCATGAAGAGAGATACTTGTCGTCTGGGTCTAAACCAGCTTTCAAGTCCAGGAGTGCTCTTAGCTCATCGCTTGCAGATACACAACTTTGATTCGTGAAGAAAACAAGTACAGTCACGAGAAGAACTTCAAAACCCATGTCAGATTTCAGTTCAAAATAGTCGATGAAAATATCTCTCAGTACAACAGTTGCTCTCTTGTTTAAAATTCTCTATCTTTCTCGCCACCTGCTTCTGCTTTTGTCTATTTTCACTTGCAAGCAAGCAAGCAAAAGGTAGCTTTTTTTCTCTCTCACCTCTCAGTCTAAGCTTTGCTAACCATCAGCAATCTTTCTCATGGCTATTGGATAAAAAGGAGATGTGACCAGGAAGAAGACAACAAGGTTGGCAGAACCATCCACGCTTATTTAGTGGAGTGGCGTTGGGACAGTACTGCATTGGAAAACTCAAAAACATGAAAACACAAACTGAAAGACAAGTATTTTCGATTCTTTATTGTTGTCCACATGATTTTATGACATTCTTCGACCAGCATGTGAGATGCACCTACGTCCAAGAAGCTCAGTTGCATGTTAACGTTTTGGCTTTTAAGTTTGGTTGGTAGAGTACAGCGACCATGATTGCTGACCTTCGATGCCATTGAAGATTGAAGTAGGCGCTTCAAGGGTACTTTAGTCTTCCTGCATTTCCCAAACTTAACTATTTTCTGAAAAACTATCAAACATTTACTCTTTTTTTTAAAACTACATTCCTTTTTATTACACATTTTTAAATTTTAATAAAATAATATTAATAATTTTCTTCAAAAAATTGTCTACGAGACAAAATAATGTTTTTGAGTAATCAAAAAAACGAATTTTGGTAATTAATTTGACAATTATACTCTACTTCAAGTTTAAATTTTTATTTAAATTCATAATATTTTTAGATTCTTTTTATTTTAATAATGTTTATTTTAATAAAATAAATATATCATTCAAATATAATATTAAAATCATATTTATATTTATTTATCTTCGGATAATATAACTTTTTTTAGTTATTAGTAGACTACATATAACAACAACAATAACAATACTAAGTAAAAATCTTGAAATTGCTACTTAAATTTAGGATTATTGGATTAAATAATATAATTTTAAATTATTAATAAAAAATATTTAAATTTTTAAAAAATGACTAAGTGAACTAAGTTTTTTATGGTGTAAATTTTATTAATTTAATTGTTGTGTTATTCAATTATTATATTCTTTTACTAAAACAATGGCGTAATATTAAAATTTTTGAATTTGAACACGATATCATTTTATAATTATAAATGAATACAAATATTAATCTGCTCCAAGAGGTAATCGAGTTGGTGAAGTAGGGGAATAAAGCTAAAAGGTTTTGTGTCTGAATCTCCCTATTTACGTTATCTCAATCGAATCTGTCATACAGAGCTTACCAAGTATGAAGTACTCAATTGGTGTGATTTACAAACTATTGCGTCAATTCGAAGTACATATAAAAAATAGCTACTGCGAATTTCTTCGTTAAAAAAAATGTTGATCCAATTCTACTTATGTTTCATGTTGTATTTGTATATCTAATTGACTAATCTCAATTTCATAGATTTAATTACTAATCCTTCAATTAGTTCTCAATAAACCCAATTAATGATAGATGAAAATGAAACTAGTTCAATCTCAAACTTGGACATTTTGGTTTGACTTTTTGTTTGACTCAAATTTGAAAAGCTACTATAATATTTCAATTTTTTCTTATATTATTATTTTTTATTGGAAAAGAGAAACTAAACTGATTAGCACCTTTGCCACGTGGTAACTTAAGAGTTGTCAGTTCTGGTATGGCCCGTACCAAGCTAATGTAGTCAACAGAAACTAGATCCACTGCTCACTCTCCACGTGGCAATGCAAATTTCAAAATTCAAAAACCGGCAGTAATAGCATGCGTTGGGCACATCGAACGTATTAAATTTGTTGTTATTGTTATCATTATTTGAATTTTTTAATCAACAACACTGTTTCAACTAATTAAGTAAAATTGCTTTATTGTTGAATTTATATTTATTATTTTATTTAATAAAATAATATCATTTTTAAGTAAACAAATTAAAATAAAAAGGAATGTAAAACTCAAATATAGGCTGTAATCTTATTTGAATTAAAAAATATTTTTAAAAATATAAATCATAATTAAAATTATAATTAAAACAAATTTTATTAATTTTTAATTAATTTGTCTCTCTTAAATTTTTAGAGTTTAAAAATAATTAATTACTTTTACATATTTAATAATTCATATTAAATCTTCTGTTTTAATTTCATATATTTCATTAAATCTCATTTATATATTTACGTCCAGTTTATACTTTTAAGACAAATGTAACCGACGTAGGAATTCTGATAGCTTAGTAACTTCTGGCGTTTTTAGAATGAGGTGTCACGCGGGCTTGTCCGCACCCCGCTGGTCCTACCCGTCCATGCTTATGTCCCTTTGTTTCAATTCCTACGCACCTTTTTGGCTTCTTGCTTTTTAGCTGCAAGAGAATATCTCAAAAGACGTGGACACCATACTACTACCTGTGCATTCCAAGTGGAAAACTGCCAACAACTCAACTGCATAAGAACATTATCTCCTCCAAAAGTGATTCTAAACCAGTTTTTAAAATTTAAAGTAATTGATGATAGTAAAAGGGTCTTTCTGCTATTTAAAGGTAAAATTGTATATCATTAAATCTTTCTAAATTCTGCATATAAAAATGTCAAAAAAGACTTATCTTGATTTTAGCCTAAGCTATCCAGGTTATAGATAGATCACCGGTTGAGGTCGAGCAAGTTACAGGTAAGTTTGGTCTAACTTATGGCTCGATTATTTTGTAAAAAACGATATTATTTTGAAAATTTTTTTGAAAAAAAAACTCAACCCACTCGTGACCCGACTTATGGTCAACTTGTATTCAAGTCATGCTGACCCATACTAACCTAACGGATCTGAGTCTGTCCTAGCCCATTAATTATTATTAGTGATAATAAAAGGGCTCAAATCGTCCCCATTACACACTAAAATCAACCAATTATGTTTAAACTGATTAAAGTCTTATTGTTCAAATTTCATAATTCCGTTTAATTTCACTTCTATTATTTTGTTTTAATTTTTAATTTTTAATTTCATTTTAAGTAAAAATAAAAACATGTTTTTCTATGTTAAATTTTTTAACTGATTATAATTTTATATCAAATAAACATAAAGATAAATTATTTTTAATTAAATAAATTTATTTTAATCTCTTATATAGCATTTATTAATAAATTATCAATAAAATTATTTAATTTTATTAAGGTGAATAATTTAAAAATTAATGTTTATTTTAAATATATTTTAATTATTAAATCAAATTTGATTTAAAATTTATACATATGCATATGCTCACCACATGGATAAAGGCCAGGTATCCTCAGAATCTTGGAAAAAAGCTTCTTTCATATGTCTGACTTTTGCTCTACCTTTATGTCCATAAAGCACTGAAAGTAAGATAACTAAGACAAATGACAGGACAAGGGATGAGTGGTAAGTTTTTACCATGTAGTGCAATTAAATTGCAAGGAAGGACCACGTGCATTTGACTTGGACACCTGGAGCATTTGACAGGGTCTTATCTCCGATGGGTTACTTCTCAAATCCTGTAAAAGAATTAAGTGATGTTTCAATTTTGTTTGTGAGCTTGTGATGAACGTAACCTGACACACCAGGAGCATTAATGCCTGTAACTTGTCCTTCTGAGCTACCATTCCTGTCACAGCAACAATACAGCTGAGCAATGAGCATAGAAGGACCACGACGATGGAATGTATTGAATAAACCTTTATATATTTTAAATAAATTATTTAATAAAAATCAAATCAAGAACTTTACTTAAGTAGTATTTATATATTTTAATTTGTATGCATTTATGATTAATTATATAGTTGACAATTAAGTTTAATTTGAATCTAAAGTCATTAAATCTAAGCTCATCAAATTTCGAATCGAGTTTAAATTTGAGAGATCAATTAAAAATTAGTTTAAAAGATTCTATCAGTTTTAAATAAATTATTTAAATAATTTTAAATAAATTATTTAATAAAATTAATATTAAACTGTTACAAAACTAATTAAAGATAGAATAAAATTAAAGAATTTAAAAATGATTGAAAAATGAGAATGTTAAATAAAAATTAATCAATATAGTTTAGTTTGTAAAAATTTATTAATTTACAAAAATTAACTAATTAATTAATAAATTGTTCGGTTTTTATCAATAAAAAATAATCAAACTAGAAAGATGAAAACTAAATCAAAAAATTGATCGGTTTAAGGTTTCATTGTTAAATCGGTCGATTTTGTTTAAATCATTAATTAAGATAATATCATTTTGATCCGTTATATTAAAATAAAGTCGAGCCTGTAACACGAAATGATACCTTAGTTACGTATCTCGGATCGAACGTAAAAGGGCAAAAAACGGAAAAATACGGAAAGTACCTGATTTCGATTCTGAAACTTCAAACGAGCTTTTCGAAACCGAAATAAGCCCGAATTTACAACTATCTTTATGAGAATCTTTCATCGGGACACTGTCGAGGTCTTTCTACATTTTTCTTAATACGTAAACTCTCTTAACGAGTCAGAGAATCTTTATGCTTACGATTAATACAAGCAATTGTAGGAGATCTTAACCTTTATATATAACTTCCATATCGGATTTTTCCATCACAAGATTGATATGAACCCGGTCCATACAAATAAGGATCCATTTTTATCCGAATTTTAACCCATTTATTTAAATCATTTATTAGACTACTTTATTATCTTTATCTGAATCAAATTACGTAACTTAATCGATATTTTAATTAAAAAACAAAAATACAATTAAATATTGTCTAATTTTATAGGAATGAACAAAAATGTCCAACAGATCCACTTATTTGAAAGGTATGATTTGTTCTGTTATCAATTATTTAAATTTCTTAAATTAGAAAATTCTCTAAAACGACTAGTCTCAATCATAGACCATTCCTGAAATGCTTCTACTGAGTTTTTAGTCCTATCATGAACTTTACACAAGCCATTGATTACCCATCAAAGAATTGAGTTTCATTGGATGTTAAGTGCTTCCAAGTGCAGGTTCTCTGCTCTTATTCTCGTAACCTTATTTGGGAAGTTTTCTCATCAATCCTCTCTGTCAAGTAAATATTATGTTTATTATATGGACAGATTCCTGAAAAAGACAAACTCTTCAACCGTGAGTTCTTTGGACAGGAATATTTAGGATAGAGCACTTGATTAACTAATGAAAACACCAGAGTTACCCATAAAGATGATCATATATCTTATATAAATTACGGTTTGTGTTGCTTTTTAGGAGCGAGTAGATCCAGGTTTCCTTGTTTTAAGTATCAGGATAAAGGGCTAATGTGATAGGATTATGCAAAACCTGTGCTGGGTTTGGGAGGAAAAGTGAGTTCTTGGAGGAGAGATCTCGACAATCTGGTCTCAGCCTGTCAGGTTCTTGGCAACCCTTCCCATTCCTGAAAACACCAATACTTACTTTCAAAGTTTATCAAAAGAACAGATTTTGACAGAATCGAGCAGCAATCTAACAGATGGCTTGATAAAATAATTTGCCTGTGATACAATATTAATCAATGTTTTAAAAATCGATTTAAAAGATAAATTGAGAAAATAAAAATTTTAATTAACATTAGACCGTGATAAATTAGTATCCTAAAAGATAGAGTACTTTTTGACGCAACAACAACAATAATACTTAACGAAAGAAGTCAAATAACATGCATTCTAGTAAAGTATACTTTTTGATGCACATTAAAAAAATTAAAAATTAATAAGAGGTTGAGAATTAACTGTGAATAAATAAGGGTGATGATTCTTGACCTATAACCCTAAATTTAGTTATTTTTATGAGTCAGTTCATAGATCAGATTCAGACTCAAATTGACTTGAGATTTAATTATTTTAAGCAAAAAAAATAGTTTTATTTAAAAGCATTAAGCCTAAATTTGAGTAACTTAAACTCGAATCTATTTAAAAAATAAAATATTCTATATTTTTATTTTTAAATTTTATTTTAAAAAATTGACGGACCAAGACTTTTGGGATACTTAACTCGAACCTAACTCAACTTTAACTTGACTTAAGCTTTTATTCACTTTATTGTTTGCCGAGTTTTAATTTTTTGAATTGGACGTAATTTTTAGATTTGATTGTTATGAATTAAATTAAGTTTAGACTTGAATAGTATGTGTTTAATTTTAATCTAATCCATTATTATCTCTAATAAAAGATTTATTGTACGACATAATTTGTCTTTTGTGATAAAGATGGATATTTTTATAATAAAAAAATTCACAGGTATTAATTTATAAATAATTCAATTATTAAATACACGTAATAATTTATAAATATGTGACTCTTGGTTTACGATTTCAAGCTGTTACTGAATATCGAAGCATCACAGGACACAGTTTAGGTTCTTTGTGACTGGACCATCCTATTCCTGGAAGGAATTTGTGTCTTTTTCACGTTACTTTGTCAAAGCTTTTTCTTTTAGCTTAAAAGTGCTTTCTACAAAAAGAGGATTAAAAGCCAAACTTTTATTTATTTGACCAATTTAATGTCTAACGTTATAACTTACTTGTTTTAAGGTCTAAATGTTATCGAGTTTGCTCGGTATTAAGCTACTTTGAATAGGTTTGTCAAATCGACCTACAGACCAAGCCGTGGGTCGGTTGGATATGACCCGTGGCTTTTTTGGAAACACAAGAAAGAAAATAAAAGCTTGCAAAAGTATAATTTGTTTTAGTTTCCTCAAGTGCAAAGAAAAGAGGAAGCTCCGACTTGTTCAGTGCGTTAACTCGAAACACTTTTCACATGGCTTGTAATGCATATCAATAAAGATTCATGTTCAGAAGTTTTAAAGTAGATACCTCATGTCTTTAGTATCAGGGTTCGTAATAGAACTTGATGCCTGTGTACAGGTAATTTCTATCGTTTTATAAGCTCTGGGTGAAATAAAAAAATGGCTCCAATAAATCGACAGTATACAAACATGTAAACTTAAAGTTTACATGTTTGTATGAAACATAAATGACTCAGTTTATAAGTCTACATATTTAACCAAATATTAAATGATCATAACATCAGCTAATAATATCTTACAAATATCATTAACA
>JANIIA010000007.1:6010678-6045816 GCA_027478495.1 Erythroxylum alaternifolium | reverse complement strand
GGGATCGACCCTGCTCATCACTATTTACAAATCTTTTAGAGTAGGTAATTTATTTTTGGTGGTTTCGACACCCATCACCTTTGCCTAAAGTTGCTCTTGTTGCTTGTTTAGTATGACTTTTTGCAAAAGTGTCCTGACTTTTGTCCTCTCTTTAAGTAATTTCCCTTCCCTACCCTCATCTGCCACTGCCTTGTCTCTTATTACAAACATTCCTCCTTCCAAATTTGAGACTGACCCTCATCCATTAAGCCATGCTTTAAGTAGGAGCTAGAAAAAAGTTGTAAGTGTTCTAAGCAATCTTTTGCTGCATTACTGTCCACCAAAGGTAGAGGAGGGTCGAGCTATTGTTGCACCAAAAATTGAGGTGCTCAAAGCTAGTGCAACTAGTTAGGAATCATCCCTAGTTGGCTTTTCCTTGGTGAGTAGACATCCTTCTTCCAACCATCTCTAACTAGGCTCACAAACTTTGGAAGAACAAAGGTCTTATCGATATGCTTCTCATTGAAGATAATTTGATTATCTTCTCATTCTTTAATAGCAGTGAAGTTTTAAAGGTGATAAAGGAAGGGCTATAGAACATTGGACATCTCCCTTTTTCCTACAATCATGAAAACTATAAATTAATTTAGATATAATCAAGCATAAAAGTGTACCAATTTGGGTGACCATACATAGTGTGCCATCAGAATATTGGACCACTAAAGTGTTTAGCTTACTTTCTCGCTTCATTAAAAAGCTATTTTTTATTGATGAGAACATAATAAAAAGGAGGAGGATTGATTTTGCAAGAGTATGTATTAGTGTGAAAATGGCTAAAGAGCTTCCCGACTCTATTCTTATTATGAGGTTAGAAGGAAACAACTCCTGATATGATGATTCTATTATGGTTATTTACAATTGGAAACTCTTATTGAAGATGTAAGGCAAACAATGGAGCCCTACAGGCAAAATATTAAGGAGGGGAATTATTTTCAATTAATAAGGCTGTAAGAAGACGATAGGGATATGGAGCAAGTGAAAGAACATGTACAACTAAACGATATAGTCCAACATAACAAATACTTGCATGTTGTCTAACCTAATGTTAACTTATGTAATTTAGAAAAATAAGAGATTATTATTGAGAAGTAAAGTGACTACTTAAAGGATGGTCCTTAATCCCCTCTAATGAATAGGGTTAAAAATAAGGAAAATGATAATGATCAAGAGCTGAATACGAAGAATGCAAGTGATGCCATGCATGACATCTCTTATAGACTTAAAGGAAGATAAATGTCAAAGTGCCAAAAGATGGAAGTCCGAAAGACGCATTAGGAGTAAGATCTCCAATGGTAAAACTATCCCTAGATGACTTTTATAATTTGTAATGTTCGAGGATTAAATTTTCTTAATAAACTTCAAACTTTAAGGGATTTTGTCAATTTTGGATATCCATAATTTTTAGGACTTTTGGAAACCAAGATTAGACAAGTTAATATAAATAGATTAAAGATTTTGGGAGCAAATTGAAAATTTTGTTCAAATCACCAACGCCATTATTTTTTTGGGAGAACTGTGTTGGCTTATAATACTAATGTTATTAAAGTAGATGAATTGTGGTCTTGTGATTAAGCAATGCATGTTTTAGTTCATTTCTTACCGAAGAATTGTAAGTTGCATGCTTCTATTATGTATGTGATGGTTGAAGCAAAATTAGGTTAAAAATAATAATCCCTTGGCTAGTTTATAGGGACTTTAATGCCACTCTCTAAAGATCAGAAGCTAAAGGACACTCAAACCTAAGAAACTTCACTAATGATTTTAAGGAATCTGTGGAAGGGTGGGATTGGAAGACTTGAGATATGAGGGTCAAATATTACTTGGAGTAATAAATAGGAAGGAAGAAACTTTCTTAGGAAAAAATTTGGATAGAACTTTGATTAACCTTACATGGCTCACTAGTTTTTCTGAAAGTAAAGAAGGATTTAAGAAGTTTTGATTCTTAGATCATACACCTATTTAGATTGCAGACTTATTCCAGAGGGTAAGTAGAAGGTTTTCATTTACATTCAATAATTTCCTTGCTTTTAATTAAAGGTTTCATGAGGCGATATCAAAAGGGATATCATCAAGGTGGCATGGCTCCAGACAATTTGTATGTGTTCAGAAACTAGAATCCATCAAGGGTGAATTGAAGAGGTTGAAACATGTAAAGGTATCTAACACTAAGCTAGTAGCCTTGGAAGTAAAATATGAGCTTGAAAAGATTCAACAAAGTCTCTAATTTTAATCCAGGTAGTAAAGAGATTCTATTGAAAAAAAGCTTGGCTTAAAAAGTTACTTGAGTAAAATGGGTGATCATACCTCCCTTCTTAAGCAAAAGACTAGGAAATCTTAGATGAAAGAGGGTAATAGATGTACTAAAATTATCTTCAAATCTATCCTGGCTAGAAGTAACTCCAATAATATTTGTTTAACTATGTCAAAATAGGGATTTGATCAATAGTCAAGAGGAATTACTAACTAAGTTAATGTCTGATCTTAAGAACCTAATTTGCTCTTATTCTCTTAGTTCCTCTTTAGTATAGCTTCTAAAAGGATTTATTAATGTACGGATTGGACAACAGGAGGGTCTATTACTCACTAAAGAAGTTGATGATTTTGAAATTTAACAAACTATATTCCATATGAATGGACAAAAGGCTCCTGGTCTTGATGGTCTACATGGCTTTTTCTTCAACAAAGCATGACAAATGGTGGATTCTATAATGAAATAAGTTGTTAAGGATTTCTTTAATAGTGGAATTTTATTCAAATAGATCAATAAAACTTTCCTTTAAGTTACACTTAAGATCCCTAATCCTTCATCTTTTGGGGATTATAGACTAATTGATTGTAACAAATTTTTATACAAAATCATTGCCAAAATATTGGAAAATAGATTGATAGTGGTGCTTCAAGATATTATTAGTGACAATTAAAGGGTTCTTCTTAAAGGAAGGCAAATTGGTTACGATATTCTCATTACAAAAAAATATTCAAAAGGTACTTTCAGAAACAATTATTTCAAAATTGTGCTACTAAAGTTGACTTCCTTAAAGCATTTTATTGCTTAAGTTTGGAATTCCTATTCAAATTGCTTGAGGCACTTGGTTTTCTTATATGTTCAAAAAATAGGTGAAGGCCTGTATCTCCTTGACATTATACAGTGTGTTGATTAATAGAGTAACCTCAAAGCTTTTTAAAGGTGAAAGGGGAATACCTATGGAGGCATTAACTCAAAATTTTGAAGCATAATATCTTGAGGAAATCTAGCTTCAAATATCACAATAAGTGTAAGAAGATTAAGATAAATAGTTTACATTTTACAGATGACTTGTTACTATTCTCTAAGACTTAAGCAAAAATAGTATTAGTCTTGATGAAACCCCTAAAGCAATTTAAAGAGAACTTTTTGGTTTAGACATCAACTTTAAAAAAAAAGCCATATTATTCTTGCCTCTAATACTATACCACATGCAGAAAGACTTGGAGCATTGATTGTTAAAGCTACAAAACCCCTCCTTTAATGTATTTGGGACTACCATTATTGCCAATTTGAAATTTAGGGAGTGCTTGCCATTGTGGAAAAAATTCAAAAAAGAATGGGTAGTTGGACTAATAAGGCACCCTCCTTTGGTTGAAGCTGCCAACTAATCAAATCTATAGTCAATTCTATGCCCATATACTAAGTGCACATATGTTATATCCAAAGGTCTAATTAAGAATATTAAAGGAATAATAAGGAAATTCTTGTGGGGAAATATCAATGTTGGAAAATATAATGCAAACGTCAAATGATTAGAGGTATGCAGACCACAGCTTTTAGTGCATACTCTTCCCCTCCTCTTCTATTCCCATGTCTCTCCTCATGCATTTCCAAAACATTGAAAACTTGCTCCAAGGTGACAGATTCTAGATCATTGGTGAATTGCCACTCTACAGGAGCTACACTTGCTTCAAACCTCAATGGCAATCTACTCAGAAACTTATCTACCAACCTCTCAGTACTTGTGTTTTCCCCAAATTCCTTTAGCTGCTGGACTAAGGTCAAGAATATGGTTTTTGCTATTGACACACTCTCTTCATCCCTCATCGAGAAATTTTCAAAACTTCTCAAGATTGCTTGTTTTCTCAGCCTCAATGTTTGAGCTGATCCCACATACTCCATTTTCAATATATCCCACAGCTCCTTGGCACTCCTACAACTTGCATATCTCAGCAAGATTGACTCACTCACTATAGATCTCAAGAAGACAAGTGCTCTAAAATCTCTATCTCTACCTTGATTTAATCTTGCCAGATCTGCTTGTGTTCTGGCTCCTATATCTTCAGCTACTCTATCAGTCACTACACTCCAACATTCACTAATCCTGAGACAATCCTCCACTCGAAGAGCCCATGCTTTATAGTTTTCTCCAACCAACACTGGTATATTGGCCTGAACATTCTGCAAGTTCATCATTTGAGAACTCATACCTGTCATGGCTTTGTTTGGTCCAGACTAAGTGAACCTGGATTGCTCTGATACCACTCTTGCAGATGTCCCTTCTGGAATTGAAAATAACACCTTCACTGCAGAACCTGTCAAGCAGAGGACCTAGTTGAAGACTTTCGTTAAATGTCACCAGTACTGTTCACGCAGGATTTGCAACTTCTGTACTTCAATTTGTATTCTACATGTATCTCCAAAATTGTATCAGAGATTTCTCACAATATGAATGTTAGGATACAGATGTGGTGTATTTGGGAGGAAATGATTTAACTTGAATTTTGTGGTTTTGCTCTCATTCTAATTCTAAACTAGCATCAGGTTTTTTTCAAGAAGGGCAGAAATCCATCTACTACTTCTTCTCAGCTTTGTACTACTATTGCTCAACTTCTGGAAATTTTTGCTACTGAAAATCAAAAGTAAAGCATAACATACGTAAAATGGAAGATGGAACTTAACTGAAGCTTTGTATTGAAGTTTTCTTGGTTTTTTTTTCATACATCCGTAAATGAAAAACTGAGGAGCTTTATATTTTGCTCCAACACATTCTGATACAATTCTAAACACTTAACTGAAGGGTAAAAGCTTAATCTGATGAATAATGCTAGACTAGTACAGACATTTCCTGATTTGGCAAGACACAAAAGCAAGTTACTTTGTCTTTAGCATAACTGAAACTAACATTGGTAAAAAACTGAAACTTATAATAGCATAACATCATGAACAGTAATTAATTTCTTCAACAGCTACTTGATTCTTCAGCAAATAAAATCCTGACATACAGATCTGATTGTCAGCCAAGAAATTGAGATGCTCCAGCTACTTGTGTTGTTTAACTCTTAACAAGACTTGATTTCAGTAATTAATCTCTCTGGAACTACTCCTGCTCTGCACTTCTGCTATATTTCTCTTCATTCTGCCAATTCTGAAAATTTTTCCAGATCTGCTTCCATCTTCTCTTCACCTTCCTTTTGCATCAATTTCACTCTTCAAAGCTTGATCTTCATTCCTTGGATCCATGCACTCTTGAATAATGCCAAGTATCATCATTTTCAGCTTCCATTTGCTCTTGAATTCCTTCAGTTTTCCTTTCAGCTTCCTCTTCTTTCTAACTTTCACTGTCATTGCTAGCTCCTCCACCAATTTCAACACTTCAGGCTGCTCAAGACAACTCAATTCAACAGTCGGCTAGGTAGTGAAGACTTTAACTTGTCGGATTTTGTTACACCAGTAGCTTTCTCGAACCTATCCATGCTCATTAGCAATAGCCTGGCGATCAATGGGGCTTTGCTTCAGGCAGAGAAGAATAATTCACAAGGGCATCCAAGTTGGTTCTCATGGCAAGAAAAAAGATGGTTGTTACAGTCCTCGGAAGTGACAAAAAAGGCAAATATGGTTGTAGCTCTTGATGGTTCAGGGCACGTCGGGACTATTCAAGAAGCCATTGATGCAGCTTCACGTAGGGCATATGGTACTAGGTTTATCATTTATGTTAAGAAAGGTGTTTATAGAGAGAACGTAGAGGTGGGACTCAACAATAACAACATTTGGCTGATTGGTGATGGCATAAAACATACCATCATTACTAGTTGCAGGAGTGTTGGCGGAGGTTACACAACCTACAGTTCTGCAACTGCTGGTAAGAACACAGTTGGTTATATGTTTAACCAAAAAAACATGCCTGAAACTTTGAAAAATGATTTCAGGAGTAGATGGGCTTGGATTTGTTGCTCGAGGCATTACATTCAGCAACACAGCAGGTCCATTGAATGGCCAAGCAGTGGCCCTCCGATCCGCCTCTGACCTTGCTGTCTTCTACAAATGCGCTTTTCATGGATACCAAGACACTGTCTTTGTCCAGTCGCAACGACAATTCTTCAGAGAATGTTACATCTACGGGACCGTAGACTTCATCTTCGGAAATGCAGCGGTTGTCTTGCAAAACTGTGAGATTTACGTACGAAAACCTCTAAACGGACAACCCAACGTGATCACAGCACAAGGTCGCTACGACCCTTTTCAGAACACAGGCATATCAATCCACAACTCCAAGATTTTACCGGCACCAGACCTGAAACCAGTGGTGGGATCTTTCAGAACTTATCTGGGCAGACCATGGATGCAATATTCAAGAACGGTCATCCTTAAAACTTACATCGATAGTTTTGTTACTCCATCGGGTTGGTTAAAATGGGAAAAAGGAGACTTTGCTCTTGACACTCTGTTCTATGCAGAGTATCAGAACTCTGGACCAGGTGCTTCTACTAGATTTAGAGTTAAGTGGAAAGGGTTTCATGTCATTAAAAGTGCTAACGTGGCCTCCAGATTCACCGTCGGCAGCCTTATCGGCGGACAGTCTTGGTTACCGGTCATCGGAGTTCCGTTCGCTTACGGACTTTGAGCTTTTTAATATAATTGACAAGTCGCATTTTGTAAGTCATTCGCTGCTTTTTTTTCTTTTTGATGATCTTTTTTTACCGTAAGTATATATTCAACACATCAACCAAAAAAGTGAACAAAAGAGTACCGATGGCATGCCATCGGCAGTCAACAGGTGAGGCTCCAGTTCACCTGGGCCTCGGGCTCGATTTTCTGGGCATGATCGGACTTCCAACAGGCTCGACCCTTCACGGCAAAATAAAATTGTTTTACTGAAAATTTTTGAGCTTAAAATTAAAAAAATTATCCAGGCCAAGCATGGAGTCGGACATGTTATGTAGGGTCGGGCCTCGAGTCGAACTAGGGCTCTAACCCAACTTATTGTCGTCTCTACAAAAGAGGAAGAGATAATCAATCATAAAGTATCTAATTTTTTAAAATATTTTTAATCTAATGTTTAAATTTTTAATTTCTTTAATTAAGTCACATATTTATTTTGGATAATTTGAGGCTAAAACAGTTTTCTTTTAGTATAATTAAATAAAGTGATATTATTAATTGAAACGACGTTATTTTATATTTTTAATTTAATAAAAATAAAAAAAGATAAAATGGGATTGAATTAGACACGTTTTGAGCTCGGATATGGTCAGACTTTGGGTCGAGCTAAGGTCAAGAATATTGACCCGACAAAGCACATTAAAATTAATTAAATCTTCTAAAGTTCTGAGAAAATTTTAAAGTATTATTTCAGTCTTAATCAAGAAAAACAATGATGCTTCCTTTTTCTAGAAATTAGGTTAGATTGGAATAAATTCGGTCCAAGTTACATTCCCTTAATGTCACATCGCTAGAGTGGTGGCTAAACTGTGTTGGCCACGAGAAGAAATTAACTCAGATAATATTAATTATTAGTCGTCGTACTGGATAGCTTGGTTTCGTTTGATTATTGACTAGGTAAAGGTGTCGTTTGGTTCAATTTTATTTTTTTATTGTAATTTTTAGTTTTTATTTTCAATTTTCAGTTTTTGTTTTATTGTTTTAAATAAAAATAAGAACTTAGTTAATTGTTAATATTAATATATTCATATTTTATCATTAATAATAATTAAAGATAAATTATTTTTAATTAAATAAATTTATTTAATTTCTTATATAATATGTATTAAAATTTATATTATTTTAATAAAATAAATAATTTAAAAATTAAAACTTTATTTATAAATTAATATTTATTTGAAATATATTTTAATTAATAAATAAAATTTTATTTGGATCTGTATATATTTAAAATTAATTATATTTATTAATAATTATTAAATTTTAATTACATATAATTTAATTATAAAATTAAATTAAATTAAATTATTCATAGTTTTATTGATAATTAATTTTAATTTATTAAATATATAATCTTGAATTAAATTATTCGTAATTTTTATTGATAATTAATTTTAATTTATTAAATATGTAATCTTAAATTAAATTATTCATAATTTGTATTAGTAATTAAATAATGTATATTTAAATGATAATAAATAAGATACTGAAAAAAACAACAGTAAACAAAAACTACTTTTTATAGTTTTGCATAATTTATGAAAACTGGAAAAAAAACTAAAATCAAAATTAGAAACTAAAAACTCAAAAAAATATTTTTTTACTAAATTTGAAAAAAACAAAAAACAAAAGAAATGGAAACAAACACTCTTTAAACTTACATGCACAAGTCTCTCTATTTTGTAGGAGTTTAAAAAATGTCATAATGTACGCAATTTTTTCTTTATATTTTTATAAATAGACTGTTTTTCATAATTTAAATATGTGACCTTATGATTATTAAAGAAATAACTTGATTTAAATTTTTAAAATTTAAATAATTTATTTAAAATATATAATTACATTTCATTATATATTTTTATTGCTTATCTAATACACATGTATATTAAAAATAAATAGCTTGAATGATTGGTTCTAATTAAGAATGGTAAATTAATTTGGCCTTAACATAAATCCCATTGGAAGCTTAATCTTAGCTTTTTTTTTATTTGACCTAAATTAGGACATGATTAAATTAAGTTTATAACATCTGATCAAATTTCAATAGTACGAATTAAAATTTAGATTTGATTTAATTAAATTATCTTAACCAATGTTAAATTAGTTTTATTTTTCAAAATAATATCATTTTGTATAAAAATTTAATCAAATTTTAAATCAATCATAAACTTGAGTTTAATTCAAAATTTAATTAATTAATTTTTTATTGAATTGGAATGAATTTACTATTTCTATATTCAATTTAAAAAGATTTTAAAACTTAAACTTAGTAAAAAAAATTTTGAAACGGAGAAACCTGCAGCTGTTATCCTTTGGATATGTACTAATTAAACTTTGAGATTGACGTAATAACTTGCAAATCATATCAATCGAGTATTCCGCACTAAACAAGCCCTGTACGACAGATTCAATTTAAAAAATATAAATAGGAATATTCAAACATAAAATCATTTTAGCCTCATACCTCCCACTCTACTAACTCGACAAACCTAGTAAACATGCTCAAACTGTTATACTTAAAATTCGAAAGAGATTGTTTTCGATTCAGAACTTCGACATGCTCCATCCAACTTAATCCACGGCAATTTTATATACGGCTCGTTGAAGAACAACAGTCACACCATTGAAAGGTATCGAGATCAATGGGCTGTGATTGGCTCGCACGTTAACCCATTCGTAAAGCAGTGTTAGGATTTTAATTTTATGACCCGAACGCGTTTCGGTGGCCCGAAATTTCAAAGTCAAACATTGAAAAACACACAAAAATAATTAAAAAAAGAAAAATGATAAGAGCATCCAACTTTGCGTAATGACACGGTTCTTTCACGTTGCTCAAAAGAGGCGTGGAATTGGAAGCTACAAAGTCAAAAGGACCATGCATGCATTTCCATGGCGGATCTTGCGTAATGACGCAGTTCTTTCAAGTTGCTCAAAAGAGGCATGGAAGCTACAGAGTCAAAAGGGCCATGCATGCATTTCCATGGCGGATCAGGAAACATGAAGTCACCAACACACTAGAAGAACAATCAAACACGGTAACTGAAGGCGGCCGTGCCCAGCACATCACAGCTATCGCCCCTTTTCTATTAGGTGTTAATGTTGTTGTTTACTTTTCAGTTTAATGATTTCAGACTAAGACTCAATGCATATTTAGATTTATAAATATTGATTATATTTAATTGTCATTTAACTATAAATTATTATATATAGTTTTATAAGAAAATAATTTTAAGTATAGTGAAATGAACATAGAACAATTATTCAATTTAAAATCTCAATAATTAAATAATTTGTTTAAAATACGTACGATAATTTACCAGTGTATACTAAAAGAATAATAATTACAAAATTAATTAATTCATTCATTCATCATTTTTTATAAATTAATCAGTTTTATAAATTAAAATTAATGAATTAAATATAAAGAGTGGAAACAATTCTATAGTGCTAATATAAAAAATCTTTTCTATGTGTTTATCCCTTTTTTTATTCTAACAAGAACATAAATCAGTATCATTAAATTCAAAAGAAAATAAAAACCATCTAAATTTTAATTAGATGTGTTAAGTAAAATAAAAAATAAATGATACAAAATATAGGTAATTATAAAAACTAATTTTAAAAATGAATTAAACTATAATATAATATCTCCCACATCAAATCCTCTGTACCAGTTATTCTATTCTAATCATGTTTCATTAAATCTCATTTATACATTTATATGAAGTCTACGTAAATACATAGATAAGATTTAATAGAACAAGATTAGAATACTATAACCAGAACAAAAGACCCGGTCCAATATCTCGTATGTTATACCCTTTTGGTAAATGTATACGTATGCATACAAGGTAACTGATTAAGTAGCTTTGCAGTATACAACAAAACATCAAAAGTCAATCTAGCTGAGTACATCAGGGATCAGATCATGATTAATTCTTTGGTTTTCTTGATTGAAAAGGATAAAATTATATAATTTCCAGGACGATTTATTGCAATGGGACATTCTTATTGAATTTTCCATGGGTTGATTCCGTTGGCAGTCAAACTTCAAAAGTGGCCAACTTGTCTTGTCATCGATCGAGCACACCACCAGCTCCTTCTTGCTAATTCTCCTATCCTATATAAACCACACACTCGGTCACGTCTTGATCAATTCAACCCTCTTCTCTACAATGGCGATCAATCTTGGCTGTTTGCTTGTTCTTGCCATATCAGCTTTCTCTTTGTTTTCACCAACTTTAGCTTCCATTGATGAGTGGTGCAACAAGACCCCATATCCTGAACCATGCAATTACTTCATGAAACAAATTCCCAGACACTACTTTCCCAAGCAGAAGTCTGATTTCCGTAAACTGAGTGTCGAATTGGCCATGCAAAGAGCTCTCAACGCTCATAGTCACAACAAGTGGCTAGGTCAAAAGTGCAGAAACGATAAGGAAAAGGCTGTGTGGGCTGACTGTTTAAAGCTCTACGAGGACACCATTGCTCAGCTCAATCACACTCTAGACACCAAGACGAAATGCACCGAGTTTGACCAGCAAACATGGCTCAGCACAGCTCTCACAAACCTTGAAACCTGTCGAGCAGGGTTCGCAGAGCTTGGAGTCTCAGTTTCTCAGTTGCCCATCATGTCCAACAATGTCTCGAAGCTGATTTGCAATACTTTGGCAATGAACAATGGCTCATCGGTGTTGCCTCAAACTTACAAGGATGGTTTCCCTACTTGGGTCAAAGCAGGTGATAGAAAGCTTCTGCAGTCATCGTCACCCAGGGCAAATCTCGTGGTGGCTCAAGACGGCTCCGGCAATCACCGTACTATAAAAGCCGCACTTGATGCTGCAGCTAAGAGGAGCGGGACTGCCAGGTTTGTTATTCACATCAAAAGGGGTGTTTACAGAGAGAATGTCGACATTCCTAGCAAATTGAAGAACATTATGTTGGTCGGCGACGGTTTGAGGAACACCATTATCACAGGTAGCCGGAGCGTCGGAGGAGGTTCCACTACTTTCAACTCAGCAACAGTAGGTAAAGAAGTCTATTTCTCTACTCTTGCCTGATCAACTTCTTGTTTGCATCTCATTGCAAATTTGTTAGAATTTGGTACACTTACATACATAATTTGGTAATTTGCAGAGTCAAATATTCTATCTAATTAAGATATTTTTCAATTCATTAGCCATTGAAAAAGATGTCATCCATTTTTTGTCAAGAAGTTGTTCATAGGTTGAAATTTTCAAATGACATTGTCAAATTCATAATAAATAGGTGGTTCTTCTTCATAATGATAAAGATTAAGACAATGTTGATCTCTGCTTTTCCAACTTCCAAGTCTTTGTGTATTAGGTCAGTTATACAGGTAATTTACAAGCTCTGGGAGTCTTGATCGAGACAGGAACTAGCGAAAACATTTAAACCTTAGTCAACCACGACATAGTCAAACATTGTTTATTCATTTACACTATATTTCTAGAATGTTTGAATAACTCATATGATTATTTGTTAAGCTCAAAACTAATCCCGACTACCTAACGAATTGCAGCGGTAACCGGAGAAGGATTTATTGCTAGAGGCATCACATTCCGGAACACTGCAGGTCCACAAAACCACCAAGCCGTAGCCCTCCGTTCAAGCTCCGATTTCTCAGTATTTTACCTCTGCGGCTTCGAAGGTTACCAAGACACGTTGTACGTACACTCACAGAGACAATTCTACAAAGAATGTTACATCTACGGTACAGTAGACTTCATTTTTGGTAACGCAGCTGCGGTTCTCCAAAACTGCATGATATATGCAAGGAGACCAATGGCTAAACAAAAGATTGCGGTGACCGCACAAGGCAGGACAGACCCAAATCAGAACACGGGGATTATCATCCATAACTCACGTGTCATGGCTGCTTCTGACCTCACACCAGTACAAAACTCATTCAAAACCTACCTGGGTCGGCCATGGAAGCAGTACTCGAGGACTGTTTTCATGAAAACTTATCTGGGTTCCCTCGTAGATCCTGCAGGGTGGCTAGAATGGGACGGTAGTTTCGCTCTCAACACTTTGTACTATGGTGAATACAGGAACACAGGTCCTGGAGCTTCGACTAGTAGGAGAGTGAAGTGGCGTGGTTACAGGGTTATTACAAGCGCGACCGAAGCGTCAAGGTTCACGGTTACGAACTTCATAGCTGGTCGGTCATGGCTACCAGCCACTAGTGTCCCTTTCACTTCCGGCCTCTGATCGACGTCGTTTAGGAAGATTTTCAAATCAATTTGTTTGTTCTTTCCACAGTTCGATACATTTAATTGTATCACTAGCAAATAATTCTTTGGAATATTTAATAATAATAGAAAGAGGAAAAACGTGGATAATTTCCAATTTCATTGTTCACTGACGAGCACGTCAAGTTATTTTGTTCCAATTTTATTATATTAGATTTTATCTATATATATTTATATAAATGTGTGGATAAAATTTAATAGATCATGATAAGAATATTATAACCAGAACAAGAGGTTTGATCTCGTAGAGAGTTTTAAAATTAGGACTATTTGTTTTTATTTTTAAATTTAGTAAAAATTTTGTTTAATATATTTATTTCTATTTTTTATTCTTATTTTGGTTTGTTCCAATTTTCAAATTTTATGAAAATTACGTAAAAAGTACTTTTTGTTTTCTGTTTTTATTTTTTAATCTAATTTATTATCGATTAAATATATATAATTTAATTATTTAATATATTAATTATTAATAAGAATTATACATAATTTAATTTAATATTATATATTTCCTTAATTAAAATTAATTACTAACAAATATTAATTATTTTATTTTATTTTATAATTAATTCAATTTAATAATTATTAATAAATATAATTAAATTTAAATTACCTTCAAAAAATATATATATCAAATAAAATTTGATTTAATAATTAAAACATATTTAAAATAAATATTAATTTTAAATTATTTATTTTATAAAATAAAATTATTTTATTGATAATTTATTAATAAATATTATAGAAGAGTTTAAAATAAATTTAATTAATTAAAATAATTTATCTTTAAATTTTATCTAATATATAATTATTGCCAGCAATTAAAGTATAATTACATCCACATTAACAATAAACACGTTTTTATTTTTATTTTAAAAAATAGAGAATAAAACGTAAAACATAACTAAAAAACAACATTAGTAAAATAAAAGTGGAACTAAATAACCCCTTAATTATATGCATGATAATGAAATTTTATTATAAAATATAAAATAAGTTTTCCAGTGTTTGAGTTGTCCTCCATTTACAAATATATGATAAAATGTAAGCACTAAACCTTATGGTTAAATTATAAACGCCTATCTAACGAACTAAGTCATTAGTGAAAGATATTACATTTACTCTTGACAAATGAAAAAAACAAGACTCAATGAATTTATGATTAAAGCCCCTTATCAGAGGTCGAATTGGTGGAATGGAGGCATGAAGTTAAAAAATTTTATATTCGAATCTTCTTACTTATACTCTTTTGATCGAGCATGTCGTACAAAGCTTATTTAATATAGAGTATCCGGTTGGCATAATTTGTAGGTTAATGTGTCAATTTAAAATTTTACCTAATACTCATTCAAAAATAACAATTGTGAGTTTTCTCGTTTCATAAAAAAAACTCTTAAACTTAATTTATGAATAAAAATATATGTTGATACATAACTGGACCAATCAACAAGGCCCGTGGTACTGATAACAGGGACCGTAACACTGGATTTAAAAACCCAAGTCCCATTCGAGTACAACGACGTCGTCATGATATTAACTTTGTTTCAATCACTATGCATAATGATTAAACAAAAAATGTATGAAAATATTTTTACTACACAATTAAAGGATTATATTTACTACAACTAGGGATAGAAATGGGCGAGCCCCAACTCAGGCTATTCCTGTCTCGACCTTAGCTCGATGGGCCCCTGGTGGACCATGTCGGCTTGACCCGATTTTACATTTTTAAAAAATTAAAAAACGATGTTATTTTGTATCTTTTCGTTGAGCCATAGGTTAAGCCGGGTCATATTTATTATCCCTAATTTTGACTTTAATTAGATGTTTTTATATTAACATTTGTTATTGTGAAAATTATTAAGTTGGCATGACGTCGTTGTAACTTCATGCAACTTTTAAGTAATTTTCCTTTTCCCTATATATGATTAATCCAATCCCTATCCTATCTAAGCCTTTAATAAGATGCAATTCACTGGTTGAAAATTAAAATCTTTTTTTCATCATTGCACATCGTAAACGTTAGGTCATTTCTCCAAATAGCCTGTAAATATGATCTTAATCATGTCATTTCCACCTCTTTACTCGTTTTCATTTCTCATTCATGTAATTATGGTTATTATTAGCATTAATTATTACTTTGAAGATGACATATAAACCACAATGCAATCATAAAATCTCCCATTAACTTAATTATTTGATTTTTTTGGTGCGAGGGCTTTTTTCTTTTTTTGGGTGAGCGAGAAAGAGTAAGATCAACAACAATTAATAGACACTTGCAACACAATTATTGGTACCGTTTGTTACTTAAGTCAACTAAATTATTTAGAGCTTGCCCATCCACATGTGTAATTGAAAAGATTAATGATTCTTCGCAATATTCTTTTTCTTTTTGCAAAAGTTGCAATGATCCCAAAAATCAAATGGACTCGTATTTATTGGGATTGAGTTATTTCGAATATTTTAAAAGTTGAACCGGAAGTTAAATCGGTAAAGCGAAAGGTTTAATGTTTCAAGGATTCAATAGGTATTAAATTGTCGTAAAATTGACTAATGATTTAATCGGTAAGGCGAAAGGTTTAATGTTTCAAGGATTCAATAGGTATTAAACCGTCATAAAATTGACTAATGATTTAATAAAATTAAAGAATTTTAAACATGATTTAAAGACATTTTCTTTATCCATCAAAAATTTTGAAGTTTAATTAAAAATAGATTATTAAATAAAAATCAATTAATTCATTTTAGACAGTAAGAATTTATTAATTCATAAAAATTGACTGATTAATTAATAAAATGATCAGTTTTTGACAACAAAAGATACGAAAATAAATCGAACAGAAATTTTAAAAATCAAACTGAAATTATATTAAATAAGTTGACATAAATTTAATATAATATTATAAAGTATTTTAAAAGTGACTTTAAGCAATAAACATATTTTGAAATAGGTAAAGTTCTGGCTCAAATCCCAATTATTTAGATTTGGGAAGAAAAATATCTATCGATTAAAAGACTCAATCGGTTCGCTCAATTTAATTTTCGGTTCAGTTTTTAACTTTTCAGTTTGATTTATTTTAATAATTATTATTGTTAAAAACCAATCAATTTATTAATTAATTAGTCAATTTTTGTAAATTAATAAGTTCTTATAAACTAAAATAAATCAATTAATTTTTATATAAAATTTTCTTTTTCAATTAAAATTCAAAATTTTCAACGAGTAAAGACAATTTATTTTAATCATATTTTAAATTATTTAATTTTATTCAATCTTTAGTCAATTTTATCATTTATGCTTGTTCGTTGAAAATATTAACTAAAGATCAAAATTCAATAAATGTACCTTAGGGCATAAAACGTATAACATGAAAACATGAAACACCTTAGTCCCTAAGGCTATATTTAGTTGGAGGTTTATCAACGGAATATAATAAAATGTAATATTATTACATCGTTTGAGATAAGGGTTTATAATAAAATGAAATAAGATGAGATAGAAGAGGAGAGTTCCATGTTACATCTCGTTCTATCCTAAACAATAAAAATGATAAATTTTTTATTTAAGAGGTTTATGATGAAATATAAAATGATAAATAATTTTTCACTGTATTACATTATAAACTCTTCTTTCAAATAACATTTCACTATATTACATTATGAACCCTTTCAGTCCTTTTAAACAATAATTTACTAATATTACATCAATTTACATTTCATTCTATTATAAATCATTATATTATATTCCATTCTATTAAAAACTTTAAGCCTAACCAAAGACACGCTAACCTTTCGAGAGAAACACCACAAGTCCCTAACTCCATTAGAATATTCTTAAGGATTTAGAAGATTAAAATAATATTTTCAAAATAATATCTTAGCATACAGTGAAGAGGTCCGAGGAGTATGTATAAAACAAAAGGGTCCCAGGAGTATTTATTTTCGTTTATATATATATATATGATCTCTTGCTTGGGTATAAAGAACCGGTGGAATGTCCTCTGCTTCAACTGTATAGACCTTTGAACATTATTATCAATTTAGAATATTTCTTTCTCTCAATTATGGCCCTAGCTGTGTATTCGTACTATCTGTTTGAGTATTTCATACTTCTGGCAGGTACATCATACATACTCTTAGATATTTATAACTTTTTGTTGCTCTTGCGCTTATTGCTAAGATATTTAACTTCACAATGACTTCACACAATAATGTCTACATACCATTTTGTTTACACTTTTTTTTTGTTAGTTATATTGACTATTTTGTAGTTTGACATTTTTATTTTTAAAAATTATTACTTACTTTCTAATAATATTGTTTATTGTTAAGCGACCGTTTCACCATAAAAACTTAAGCTGTTGTGTGAAACCAACTTAATTAGTTTCATATATTCACTAACACGCCTTCCGAGTGAAAGTCATTTGGGCTTAAAACTTGCACAGATTCACTCTACCTTGTGCTGAATAATAAGCAGATGGTAGGATTTGAATTCACGATCACTTGGTCACAGAGGCTCTGATACTATGTTAAGCGACCGTTTCACCATAAAAACTTAAGTTGTTGTGTGAGGCCAACTTAATTAGTTTTATATATTCACTAACATTTATCTATCGGATAAATCCTCTCTATCAACTAGGGTAATGTTGCATATACTGAACCTCTTCAAATCTCTCGTTTAGCAGAATTTTTACTAGGTTGATATTAGTTTTATTTGTTGTATAAATTCCTCTCGTCGTATTTTGCTACTTATTCGTCAATTTATAAGTCTAAAACATCTTTATATTACATTATTTTGAACAAAAATTAACAAATTGATAAAGAATTATATGAACAAAAGATTAAAATAAAAATGTTAAACTACATGAAATTCCAACTTATTTAATTATTCTTATTTTATCAATATAGTTTAAGTTTTATTAGGTTGATTGCTTAATTCTCTAATACTTTCTTAGTTATTATTTGAATTATGAATAAAAACCCTAACTCGCATACATTCTTATAGAATAGTCATGACGAAAGAGATTTCTTTATAAAAAATTATCGTAATCAATACCCAATTGAAATCTCGTCGAAGCACAAAATCCTGAATGAAAAATACAAATTGGAGTTTGGATAAGGCAAAGGAGTTCTCAACCTGCAAAAGATTTTATCCGATCAATCATGACAAAAAAGTATATGAACCTAAAAAGCTTACTATTTCCTTGAAAGGAAGTCTTAAAAGTTAAACAAATCTTGTATGAAGTAAAACAAGATACTCAAGCCAACCAAATCTCACTAACAAAAGGCCAGTTTTGGCATTCCAAAGGATTCCAAATCCACATTAAACTGAACACAATGTAAGTAGCAATATGTCGTGAACCACCAACAGAAACTTCCAATTTGGGCCCCCGATCGAGTTTGAATGTACAAAAAGCTTTTGTTTATGGATTCTGTGCTCCGCGTATGTAGGGGGATGGCCAATCATGACAGCGAAGTGAAACAAATCTCTTGTGGGTCCCAAGGTGTATTACGGAAGCCGCATCCCTATTGGTTGCGGCCAAGTTCAGCCACCCATACATCGCCACGTGGAAAAGTCTCCCACCAGAAACGTGCGGAACACAACAATGATGTTGATACAGGCCGATTGATGAGGGCCGTAGGACCCACGTGATTTAATCTCAGCCCTGCTCACAACAAAACGGTACTTACTTCTTTTGTGTTATACGTTAATATAAATAATAAATATTATTTTTACAAAAGTAAAATTTTCTCATTTAATACAAACATCATTACTAAAAACTAAGAAATGATAATTATTTATTACTTTAAAACAAGTTGATTATACGTAATAAAATATTCTAAATTATGAATTAATAATGTCATTGACACATGTGATAACAGGTCAAAATAAATCATAAAATAGGTGAATTTTTTGGGAACGAAGGAACCCGTAGTTATTATTCTTTAGATCGTACTGGATAAATTTCTAAATTGACATAATAGCTTACAAATCACGCTAATCGGGTACTTCGCATTAAACAAGTTCTCTACGACAAGCTCGATTGAAAGAGTGAAGATGAGCAGATTCGAACACAGAATCTTTTGGCCCCATACCCTCCCCACTTCACTAACTCAACCACCCTTGGGGCATAAAATAAGTGATTATTATATGGTTTATTTATTTTAATAATTTTGTATATTCAATTTTATGTGAAAAATATCAAAGTTCAATTTGAACTTAAATTATTACATAATTATGTTTAAAGTAATTTATAATTTTTAAGATTAAATTTGGTAAGAAAATTTAAGGATTGTTGCAATAACAACAATAACTCAGTAAAAGTCCTGCTGATCTCGAGGTTTAGAAAAGTTCAAAGGTACTCAATCTCTAATCGTTCTATTTTACTATTAATTATTGACTTGCTGGAAGCAAAAAAAATTTATTGTAAATTGAAGAAAACTCCAAAAAAAATGCTTTTAGTTCAACTATTTCATTAAAATTCATATTTATAAGTCACCACAAACCAATTTATTTTGCCAAAATAGCACACTTTGACTTCTATTTTCTTCTAATCGCTAAATTATACAATAATATGTGCAAATAGTTTCCGTCATAAATTATTTAGGGTTAATTATACAAAACCTCAAACTTTACTCAATTTTGTAATTATAGTCCGAGTTTCAAATAGTAGTAATAAAATACTTAAACTTTTATATTTTCATTCTAACTCAAACTTCAAAAAGTGACAATAAAATGCTCAAACTTATAATTTTTTCAATACTAGCTCGACGTTAGAAACCATAACTATTAATATACACCGATCAAAATTAACACAACAAATGAAAATTAATGAACCTATTTTGTTGTTAAAAATAGAATCCCTAAATCAGTTTAAGCAGCCTTAGCCATTCGTTGTCTGTTTGTTCTCTCAACACTCTAAACAATTTGTTTTCTATTTATTCTTTCAATACTTCAAACTACTCCCATATTGCAACGTGCTGCACCAATAAGTTCTTCGTTTTCAGTTTATTCTCTTGATGTCCCTAGCGTGAGGACATCGGGAGTGCATGATCTAAAAATTAAAGAGTGAGAGCATCGAGAGAATAAATTGAAAACGAAAGGAAAACTAAAATCAAAGTATGAAGTTGTCAGAGCTGCGTAATCTGATTTAGGCCAACAAACTTAATGAAGACACTAATGTCAAGCTAAAATCGAAAAATTGAAAATTTAAGCATTTTATTACTACTTTTTGAAAATTGAGCTCAAATTGAAAAAACTTAAAAGTTTGAGCATTTTATTGTCACTTTTTAAAGTTCGGGCTATATTGTAAAATTTGAAAATTTTTTGTAATTAACCCGATTATTTATGATAACAACACAAATTAAGAAAGAAATACATTTCCGATAGTTTAGTTCAATAATTTTATTAACATTTCCCTTCTCAAAAACATTTCATTTAATACAAAAAGTAATTTTCAATTTAGATGAATATAAATAATTTTAATAATTAGTTATAAATTTTCAAACATAAAATGGAGATTTATATTTCTAAATTTATAGCATATATTCATAAATAATATCCATAAATTTATATTAAGAACAAATTTAGTGCCAATTACTTAAGTGATTATCAATGATCATTACTATTAGAAAGAAATGAAAATTTCAATTGATTAATATAAAGAATTTTTTTAAATTAGTTATAAATTTCCAAATATTATTTTAAAATTTATATTTCTAAATTATAAGAAATATTCATAAATCGTTTACATAAATTTGTATTAAGAAAAAGTTTAGTGACTATTACTTAGTTACTATTATAAATATAAAAAAATCATTTTTATGCAATAAAGTTTTAATATAATACAAAATTTAGGGTTTGTTTATTTCTCTTTTTATAATTTTCTATTTTTGCTTTCAATTTTAATAAAAAATCAGACTGTTTGAGCTTTTAGATTTTTTTCCATTTTTTTAAAATTTATGAAAACTATAAAAATAATTTTGATTTTCTGTTTCTATTTTTCATAATCTAATTTACTATCAACTAAATATGTAATATGTAATTATTTAATATATTAATTATTAATAACATTATGAATAATTTAATATAATATAATATTTAATTAATTAAAATTATGAATAATTTAATTTTAGTAATAAAATAAAGTAAAATAATTTGAAAATTATTAATAAATTAAATTAAATTAAAATAAAATAAAATAAATAATTTAAATTTAAATTAAATATATGAACTAATATTTATTTTAAATATATTTTAATCATCAAATCAAATAAAATTATTTTTATTGATAATTTATTAATAAATATTATATAAGAGATTAAAATAAATTCAATTATTTAAAAATAATTTATCTTTAAATTTTATTTAATATTTAATTATTATTAGTAATACAAATATAAATATATGAAAATTAACAACTAGGGTATTTTTATTTTTATTAAAAATATAACTAATAACAAAAACCAAATTGTTGTGTTTAGATTAATAATATAGTACTAAATGAGGGTAGCTCTCTAAGGACCCTAGTTCTGGTCCCGCATTAGGCAGTGTGGTAGGACCCGTAGGGACCACCGGATAGTGGGACCCATTAGGAGCGGCCCAGCTTAGGAACACCACACCACCCCCCACCTTGCGAGCTTAATGATAATGGCTAGCCCACGCCGGACCGTAAGCCGCCACGTACAGAGACGCCACAGAGAGGCCATCATTCAGTTTTCTCAGTCCTTCAGGTGGGTCCCACGTTCCACCCTTGTCGTTGAGCTCCGCTCAGCTTGAAGTTGCATTCCTCTTAGCCGGCTTCGGTCTACATAGATTTGGAGGATTGTCGCTTTTTGTTTGGGGTCAGGACATCTGGGTGACCTGAGCTTATGATTTGAAAATAACAGATAAACTACAGGCAAGTCATCACTTTTGGAAGAATGTCTTGAATCGATACGGAACGGAGGGTGGAAATGGAAGCTCTTTAGTTGTTGTAACGGGGCTTGAGCTTCCAAGCTGACAGACTCGTGGCATGTAAAAACCACGGGTATGTGTGTGTGTATGTCATAATGGTTGTGCTTGGAAACGTATAGGTCACGAGCAAGGACGGGGCACGTTGCATAATATTTGTTATAGGGAATGCGTAGGTTCATGAGTGCAGAGCTGGTAAGTGTTCCTGTGGTGGTTATGTGGGGATACTATACGGCTCCGATCACTGAACTTCCCCGGAAAAAAAATCATATCAGTAACTATAGACCAGGTTGAAGTTTCTGAAACCATTCAATTTGTATTATGATTCATTGAGTGCGTGTTGGAGTTAACATGGAAGGTGTGGCATGTGAGTCATATGTAATGTCTTTGTTCATTCGAGGAAGTCGATGAAAGGGAACAATCAACAATCTCCTGACTCCATTGATAGAGGTTTCATTAACTCAGTAGTAATATATATATTTTTCTGTAAGATATTAAATGACATCAGACTTGGATGGTTCAACTATGGAAAAACTTTTGTTCCTGAATCACACAATCAAGTAAAACATACATCTTGATCAAGCTATAAAATTATGAAGGTAATGATAGGACTTACCAATCTGTTTAGTAGATATAGGTTAAAAAGAAGCCAATTCTATATGGCCACCACCTACTGGTGACGGACCACAATCTTATAGAGACCATGGGGGTAGATCCAACATCATCATTCTGAATTTATTACGGTTAAGACTTCAAAGAAATGGTAGGGTCTAGGAATGGAGTTTTGGCTAGACAGGGTCCACCATGCCATGTTCAGAGATACAGAACTAGAGAGAGATAGAGATATAGAGAGCTAGAGAGGTTTATAGTGTTATTTCTCTTTTTCTTCTTTTCTCTTTCAGTGCAACTTTAGGGCTGGTCGCTGTTCCATTACGTCACCACTATTTTTTTATTCTCTCTTTTTGGGGTCATTCGCAAGCTTTTTTAAGCTTCGTTGATTGGTCTGTGCCGTTAGTTCTTCTGACTGCTTCTCCCTATCTCTATCTCTTGTTCTCTGCCGAAACAGGAACCCAGGAAGCAAAAACGTTATCTGGGTTTTCTCGTTTCAGTCTCTATCAGTTGTGGGTAGAGAGAGAGAGAGCAAGGTGGCAGTATTAGAGAAGAGAGGACCTTAAATGAGTTAGCTTCTATATCCCTCCGAGAGAGAGAGAGACGGAGAGAGCTATACTTGCGCCACCATTTTTATCCCCCAAGTCTTGTCCACCAATTCAGCTTGAACCGACAGTGAGATATTAGAAAGCGAGAGCTTTTTGATGTTGAAAGTAATTTTGATGTTGATAACAATATTTGGTCATTAGGGTTTTTCTACCTTCTTCTTCCTATTCCTTTTTGGCAATTCCTATTTAACCCTAGTTGTTTTCCATACTTCCATTCGTCTCTCAGCTTGTCTCTACCTCTTTTTCTGTTCCTTGGGATCTGATCCGACAAGTTGACACAGCCTGTTGGGTTACCAAAAAGGTTGTTTCAGGTTCAACTCCCGAGGAGCTAAAACATAGTGACAGGCTTTTCCTGTCTGGTTTGCTCTCTTGTTCTCTAACCGATTCAAGACTTCCCCCATAGTTGGAGTGAAGTTTTGGGGTTTGGTTTCCTTTTGCTGACAGAAGATTCAGTCAACCCAGATCTGAGGTTTAATCACAAGGTTCATTTCTGTTTCACACACACACTCTCTCTATACGAATGTGTTATCATGTTTTCTAGTTTATGTCAACACATACATAAAAATCGAATGATGCTTGTTGGAGAAAGAAATCGGATGAACTTTGTTTCCTCTGATCTATGAATGGTCAAAAGAGTTCTTTAGTTTCTTATGCTACAGTTCATATGATACTATGTATTAATACGAGCACCAGCCAACTTGCATTTCATCTCCTATCTTCCTCTTGTGACCCCATAAAAGCTTGATTATGTCCTAATTCATTCGCTGGACGTTCCATTATAAAAAAGTGGTAGTGAATCATGTCTGCTGCATGTGAGATGTCTCCAAGAAAAATCATAGCGGTGACTGTTCCTAAATTGAAATGGGAAAGTTTCTGAAGCCTTGATGATCTTCCACTACTGTGAGAGATTCCATCTTAACCTTCCTTTCTAAAGTCAACTTTGTATCAGAACTAATCATTCTTCTTTACCTTGAGTATTTGTGATGAGATGAAAAGCAAATTCATCTAATCCATTCAATCAGTTGAATAGTTGATGAGTATATTTTACTTTCTCTTGATAATATTCAATACCCATGTTGATTTTTGACCACAAATGGTATCATCACCCCTTTATTTTCATGTAAGAACGTAGAGAAACTCCTGACACAAAGGTCACAAAGAAGGAAAGGAGTATTGCGTCGATTAGTTCATTCTTCATCATCTAGTTCTTAATTCCAAGCTTTCAGTTTTAATATTCAAATGAATCTTTTCTTATTTAGCCATTGTAGCTGATTATGCATCAACTCCTTGTAAATAGGGTATGAAGAAACAAATAAGAATCTGAAAATGGACTATGCATTTTCATACTGTACATAATAAAGAAGTTGCACTACTCAGGCAACGTACCGTCTTTAGAATGCTACAATGAACTTATACTTTTACATCCTTTGCCTTCCAAATCTACAGAGAAAGACTAAACGTCTCTCTCTTCATTTCGTTCTTAAAAATCGAAGCTTGTGTTTTCCCTCATTTTTTGTCCGAAATTATGGGTCAAACTCAAACAAGAAATGATGATGGAACCCCAAATTACAAGGCTGTTCATATGTGTTTACTGGAGAAACATTACCTTTTCTTCTACTTCATTGCAGGACCAATACCTAAGCCAAAGAATATGAATACTTTTACGCATGTCCCTCCTGGTTTTCGATTTCATCCCACAGATGAAGAACTTGTAGATTACTATCTTAGGAAGAAAATAAACTCAAGAAGGATTGATCTGGATGTCATTAAAGACGTCGACCTCTACAAAATTGAGCCATGGGATCTCCAAGGTAATATATTACAGGGTGATTAAGTTGAATATATTTGCGAAATTTGGCAATCCTGTAGTAATTACTGTTTACTTAAAACTTCTGAGCAGAGATATGTCGAATAGGAACAGAAGAGCAAAACGAGTGGTACTTCTTTAGCCATAAAGATAAGAAGTATCCAACAGGAACTCGTACAAATAGAGCCACAGCAGCTGGATTCTGGAAGGCAACAGGAAGAGACAAATCGATTTATTCCAAGCATGACTTGATTGGAATGAGGAAGACATTAGTTTTCTATAAAGGTCGTGCCCCGAATGGACAGAAATCAGACTGGATCATGCACGAGTACCGCCTTGAAACAGATGAAAATGGGACTCCACAGGCAAGTCCTCATTTCTATTATCCACATTCCTGAAGTAATCCACACTTCCAATGCTTACGAATTTCTGACAGACACTAGGTCTTTATAATTTATGTTCTTTTATTATCAGTATACTCATAATAATAAGAAGCAAGTTGAGGAGAACATCTTGACCTTTCTCTCTTCCTTTTTTCTTTTTGGGTTATGTAGATTGATTGGAAGCAAATGTGTTAAAAACAACATAACAACAAATTATTTAACCCAATATTACATATTTTTTCTAATTACATGGCCTTTAACATCACCATTATTAAAATTTTATTTGATAAAAATATTTTATAAATTTTTTTGGTTATATCTATTGGTTATAATTTTTTTATCATTTATATATGTACTATCGTAACTTTCTCGATTCACTTTGATGCGGAATTCAGACTGAGTGTAACGAGGATGATAATAATTTGTTAAATGAATGAAGTATTACATAGAAATTAGGAACAAATTTTAATTTACATTAGATATATTGGCCTCTGTAAAACTTTTGGATTCATAGAATAATGTTAATTTTTATATGTGAAAATTAAGAAACTCTTTCTTGAAACCCTAGAATTATTCATGAGCTGAGAAAAACCATTTGTTTAACTTGTCTCTGAGTCCAAAATTCTTCAGAATTGATACTGCAAAACATGGAATTACAGATAAACTAGACTGACATGTTGTTTATGAAACTGAAGCAGGAAGAAGGTTGGGTTGTCTGTAGGGTGTTCAAGAAGAGAATAACAACCATGCGCAAAGTGAGCGAGCATGAATCAGCTTGTTGGTATGAAGATCACGTCCCTTTCGTGCATGAAATGGACTCACCAAAGCAAACAACCCACCACCCTGATTTGCCCTATAACCTTGCATTTTCTTGCAAGAAAGAGCTAGACTTGCAATACCAAGTTCCTCCAGATCACTTCCTGCAACTTCCACTCTTGCAAAGCCCTAAAATGCTGAATTCTGCTGCCAATCTGAACTGTAACCCTCTTGTTCCATACGGGCTTGACATAAACCAGACAAGCAATTTACAGACCTCCACGCTCACACAAGAAGAACATATGCAACAAACACATGAACAAATTAGTTTGCCTTCTGTCTATGGCCGCAATAATCATGAGCAAGCAGTTGATCAAGTCACAGATTGGAGGGTACTAGACAAGTTCGTTGCTTCTCAACTAAGCCAAGAGGATGTGTCTAAGGAAAACTACTCAAATGCTTCAAACAACATCTTTAACACATTGGATCGAACGAATATACTTGTTAAACACTTAGACAAGCAAGAAGATGTGCCAGAGAATGCCTCGACATCAACCTCAAGTTGTCAGATTGATCTATGGAAGTGAAGTCTGGTACAAAACCGATACAAAGGGTATCTACTAATCATATATAGGATGTTCAACTCTGCAAAGAAAAGGGAATTTATGATTTTAAGTTCCTGTACATAATAAAACTAAGAGAAGTTATAACCTTTTAACTGTTGTTGTCCTAGAAATTAAGTTAATACCTCCAATCTAGTTAGTGAGGGATCATGATCTTAATTAGGTGGAAGTACTCTAGAGCTGAGAATTGCTCTTGGAGTTGGAGTTGCAACTTTTGTTTTTATGTGTAAAGGCAATTTGATGTAGCTTCTCGTGGTCTAGCAGCCACTTGTGTTGTTTATGGAATCGACCAGGCGTCGGTTGCAAATATGCATGTATTTTCAACTTAATGAAGCATTATAATTAGCTAGAGTAAAGTCATTTTTATGGTATCAGTAAACCTTTTACTTCATATTTCTTGTTATTTAGAACATACCCTTTTGCTACTTCTTTCTTTTCTTTCATTTCTTAGTTTAACCATCTTAAAGTAGTAATTTACAAAACAATTACAACAAAACAACTCCGTATACAAGACTTCCGCTTTGTGAAGATCGGAGAGGGATATCAATTATACGCAATCTTCTTTTAAACGAACATTTTCTGAATTAATCAGATGAATTGGATTGTATGAGATATACTATGTGACCATCTTTTAGTTATGGGTAATTATTATTATTAAGCAAGAAATTTTATTTTATAAAAATATTTTTTTATAGTACGACTAAATTTTTTTTATATATATCATGAGATGTAAATTTTGATCATTGGTGACTCAGAATACTTTGCTGCCAAGATTGGCAATTCCACATCTACACATTTTAATGTTTGCCTTTTGAAGCTTAGAAGGCACTCCAAATATCCCAAAACCAGTACCACTACAAGATATAGGTAATGATATTGTTCGATATTGAAACATTTTTTAGATTCTATGACTCAAGAAGGCAATAATTTAGATTCTGATATGAGATGAGAGACCGGTAATCATAGTTGTAGGATTTGAGTTTTACCTGGTGAAGGAAGATTTCCTTGGCAACCAAGCATGAAATCTTGAAGAATCGGTTCTTTGTTATGAGCCATGCAAAGAACAAAAGTCAGTCCCCAAAGTCATGTGTAGGCTCTTTTTACTTGACATTAATGAAGAGTGATTGAGAACATGAACGGACTCTTTTCTCATCACTATCAGAAAGGAATGAAAAAACTCAATTCTGCTAAACATAACGCAGACCTTAAAAGCGTTCTCATGGGAATCATCAAAACATTCCTACGAACTTGTTAAAGAATTCTCACTATAAGATATACACTTTAGCTGTATAAAATTGTCTTGGTAATTATTTTCCATCACAAAGAAGATAAGAAAGAAATTACCACAGAGAAGTTTTAGTTAAAAGTTCTTTCCTTCATGTACCAGATAGAAATTAAGAAGCTTATATCTACCACTTACAGATATATGCCTAACTGCAGGAGCGAAGAGACTCCATGAAAATTGAAGTTTCAGGGAATATGGAAGAGAGCTAACACTAAGTGGATATATAGAACTCATAAAGGATCCTTAGGTTCCTACTGACTGTTGACATGTGAGCTGAGGAAGATGAGAATGCTGTGATATCTAGTGGTCTCTCCTCAAACCTCAATGGAAGTTTCCATTTGTTCAAGGTGAAGTCAAGCTGGAATGCTCATTTTAAAGCAAAAATGGAAGTTTCTGAGGGACATGACATACTCATTAATGCACGGACATTGAGACAAGACATGACCACTAAACTAGAGCAGTCATTAACAGAAGGAATCCTAGGAGGAATGGAAGCTATAAACTTGAAGGGGGTCAAATCTTGACATGGACAAATCCGTGCTCGGACCAAGTTCATTATAGAGCTTCTGTGCATGCCCTGCGAAGTCAACGGTTGTCCATACGCATGAAACGAACAATGGCATGAGGAAGTGCGAGTGAATAATTAGGTCTTCATTAAAAATTGTTGTTGTTTGTGTTGCAAGAAAACATCATAAGTGCTTCCCCACCTCAGACAATTCCATGTGACTACTATTATTGTATCATGTTTCAACCCACAAATCCCCAAGAACACAACCTCCTATTTTATGCTACTCCGGATTAATATAGTTCTGGCGACCAGAACTAGCGTTACTGTCTTTGTATTTGTCTTCTTCTTTTGGTCTATCACAGGTTTGGCTTATGGATGATTACCTTTGACATTTTCTATAGTGATCTCTATGAATATTGCTTCATTTTAATCCAGTTGGTGCTAGCACATTAATTCCAGGCCCAACCCATTTGATAGAATCGTGATCAGACCCTGGTAAGTGCAAGTTTTAAATGGTTAACTAATGAATAAGTGGATCAAATCATCAAATGGGAAGAATCTGTTTCATATCCACAGTTAGAAAATAAACTGTGAAACCTGCAGAGTAAATAACATTGAAGAAACTCTATGTTCTCACATGTTAGAATGATAATGTGATAATCATCAATCCGGTTTAAAGAAGAATAAAGAATGATGGATCCCCAATGAACTAAATACAAGTTTGTGGGGTGTTCATGGACACCTAATTCTACTAACCTGACAAAAGTTTCACAACTAAACCAAGTATGTAATGCAAACAAATCCAATTGTTATATGCAGTCTACGTCAGAGACAATACAAGGATAACCACCGAAAACAACTGTCTTATCCGACCCGCGCAAGAGTTTAGTAGGAAATGAAAATTGCAGTGAGAAGTGTCATCAGAAGGGTCAAAAATAGCTTGGTCTGGCCACCCAGATCGGATACCGCCGCATTGGTGCTCTTATCCCTGAAGATAAAAGAATGTATTAGCTATCAATTATAAGAAGTATATACATGCAAAAAGAAAAATAGAGTATCAGATACATACTTCTGCATGGATGCAAGAGCACCACAATATCTGACATTATCAGGAGGACCCATCTCAGTGTTGCCATTCTCCTCAGGGTTGACAATATACATGTAAGTTTCTTGACCGAGATACCATCTGTCTAAGTTTTCCATCCTAAGATTCCATATACCGACATTGTCTAGCGAAACATAGACTGCTGTCCATGCCCCAGGGTAAACCTAGTTTTATAACACCAAAAAGAAAAAGAGTTAACATTGAACAACTAATCAGACATATTTGGAGCCTATCACGACAGTGCATAATCCAAAAGTTAAAGAGTAACTTCTGGCACTGTCATATACACTTCAAAAGCATGACAACCAACTGACACCTTACGGGTTCTATCCATCAGTTAGACAAAGGAAAGTAACAAAAATCACAGTAAGAGATACAATTCAGAGTATGCCAACAGATACCTCTATAGTGCTGCGAGAAATAGCATCCCACTTGTTATATTGACCTCTCTTATCTTCTGTCCAAATCCCCCAGTCCATACTGCATTCATGTCAAATATTCTCTATTTTCAGAAATTTATATCAAAATTTAGTACATTACATTTCTATCAGAATCAATAAGCGATAAGAAACCAAAGCTTGCTTACCCAGTGACAAAGAATGAGTAGCCATCCATGTGAAAACTCTGCATTCTGGTATCATTGTTCTGCAATATAACTTCGATGAAACCTTTATATGTAGCATTAATTAAAGATGTGTCCAACCGAGGAGATCTATTAAGTGGCTGATTTGGAAAATCAAGCTTATAATCTCCCTTCACTTTATGAACGTCTGCAAGCCTGATTGGTGTATCAGGATTCACAAATGATATTCCATTCAGTGTTGCACGTTGCTTCCCATTAATTGTAACTGGTGGCAAGCTCCTTATCACATATGTATCGGTCACATTGATTGAACCATAGTGAAAAGACCCCTGTGGGTTTGGTCGTGCTCCACTTGCAGTAGTATTTTGCCTAGTTCATGTAAAGTGCCAAAGAGATTTAGTTTTTAGAGCTAACCTTATTGCAACTTGACTCAAGATATAGCAAGTTAAAAGATAATGCAGGTAACCCATCGTTATATGCAAAAAGAAAGCGAGAACTCACAAAATGTTATCATTTCT
Organism: Erythroxylum alaternifolium; assembly: GCA_027478495.1. NCBI lineage: Eukaryota > Viridiplantae > Streptophyta > Magnoliopsida > Malpighiales > Erythroxylaceae > Erythroxylum > Erythroxylum alaternifolium. The sequence goes on along the minus strand of JANIIA010000007.1, from coordinate 6,014,857 downwards.
CTAGCCTCATCCTTGCATTTACCGTTAAAAACAATAGAGCTAAACTTGCATTATCAATAGTGCTATTTATTTTCTGTATGGAGGAAAGAGGTAGAGTAACCCTAGGTTGACCAAATTTATGCCTTAGTTAAGGTTCACAACAGAAGCAAAGTTAGAAAATCATGTTTTCAAATCTTGTAGGAAAGCAAACCTCTATAAACAAAATGAAAAATAGAGCCTTGACGATGAGGATTTCATTCCTTTTTGATACTTCTGACCTCTCTTTCTAAATTGAAATAACTAAATTTCATTTTGTATAAGAAACCTAATATGTATCTACAACAGAATCAAGATTAATATATAGTAAAGATAAATATATACTAGTGAAAGTCATGAAAACAAGATTGATAAAATAACATTTAATGCACTTCAAAAAGAAAATTCACCTGATGGATTTTGGCTGATTCATTGCTGCCCACTGGTTATAGATATCTGCTGGTGCATCAGGCAAAGGACCAGCTGCTGGTCCTTTTGAATTGGAATAGTGCAAGATGGCAACACCTGTAACTCTTTGCCAAATTGACTCATTCACAAAGCGAGCACTTGCTACAATGTAGTAATCACTAGTTGCATTCTGATCCATGGTAACCAAGAACGAATATGATTGGCCAACATGGATATCAAAGCTGGTATAGTTCTGCTGTACAGTGTAACGTCCTTCTGTTTCCACAAGAAGCAGATTGTGACCCTGAATTCTGAAGTTTAAACTTGTTGATGTACCAACATTGTGCACTCGAAAACGATAAGTCTTGCCTGCAAAACAAAGCAATTGGAATTTGGTCGCTTGCTTGCCCAAAACGGATGTCATTGTAAAGGCTCTGTAGCAGAAGAGCATGTATCTTTCCCTAAATCTAGTAGAATGGAGGTCTCAAGCCTTCTCATATACCCTCAAACAAAAGGATGTCATCATTGCAATGTAAAAGAATAGAAGGAAAAACAACGCAGCGCGCCGGTGACATTTCAACGAAAGAAAAATTAAGTCCGGAAATAGAATTTATTATCTACTTTATCAAACCACCAACAGATACACACGAAACCCAATGGTACAACTAGAACATTACCTGGATCAACATTGATGGTCTCATAGTCAATACCATCAGGCACCAAAGTTGTGTTGTACCTATACGGCCCCTTCCCATTAATTAAAACTCCATCTGGCATTCCAAGCTCTTTCCCAGAATCAAGGTCAGTTCTCAAAGCCTTAAAATTTAATCACCACCAAAATTGAGTCATGAAACCATTAAGCTAAAATCTTATAAACACTTCAACACAAATGTAAAGCTTTTTGAGCAAAAAAACCAACCGCATGATTACGAGTATACCAATCACCAATCATAATGATAAAATCACCATCTGGCTGTGCAAAAGGGATCGCAATAATTTCTCGATTATTAACAATGAAAGGACCAAAGCCACCAGACGCCCTTTGCAGATTAAGTGACGGACCATAAAAATAGCTACCAATCTGGTCTTTCACTTGAAAATTGTAAGTGAAGTTCTGTTTCGGAGGAATGGGACAAGTTGTTCCCAGAACACCATCTTGCCACGAATTACGTCTCATTTGGATCCCAGGCCTGAAAAAGTCGAAGCCAACCATTGATGTTTTTCTTGAGAAACATTTTTTAAATGAACCAAGACTTAAAGCAAATAAAGGGGGCATGTTAAAACCTACCAAGTCATCAGAAAATTTTCATCCAGTCCATTGTGCACATTAACAACAACATTGTAATTAGTAGTGGCGTTAATAAGAGGACCAGGAAAGTTCCCACCAATAGCTATAACCTGCCATCACAAATATAATGAAACAAATTAAGGTAAATGCTTGAAACAATGGTAGAACGTGAGATACCCAACAGCAAACTTCATCAACTGCATTCTATATCAGGGTCAGAACTTACTGCTAAGAAGAAGTTACAGAAAACAGAATAAATTAAAGCCCTTAAACTTTTTCTTGTTCAGACTCTTGATCAACAATGGGAAGACCCTTTTTCCACTCAACCGTTAGAATAGAGTACAAACTACACGATCATTTTACAACAAAACTCCAACGAGTCGAGAAAAGAAAATAGAAAGAAGAAGAGCATATATTTACCCACTAAGAGCCCCAAACCAGCTATTTACATCATTAAGTTCAAAAGAAGAACAAATCCCACAAAAAAGCAAGCAACTTCCCAACTAAAAATGAAAAATCTTCACAAGTCTCTCGAATAAACACAGTAAACAAACACAGACACGGACACATGAGAAACAAGGGAGTGGAAATCAAACCTGCTGAGGAACGCCGAGAGGAGATGCAGTAATGTAAGAGACTTTGAAGTCAAAGGAAACGGTTGGGTCTGCCGCAAAACAGAGTCTTGAAAACAGAGCAATGTAGACCAAAACAAAAGGCGAAAACCGTATCAAGGCCATGGATACAGTAAAGAGCTATCTGGGTTTTGGACGGTCTAAGCAAACAGTCAAAAGTTGGCAGACCAGTGACACACCCCTGTTTCAGAATGCAAGTTTCAGAACGATTTACATAATCGGAAAACGAGAAACTTCACACCCTTATCACAGACACGAAAGGAGAGGGAGAGACAGCGGCTGCTTTATAGTATGTGTGGGTTTTGGAGTCGGTTGGGTTTGGTGATACCTGAGAAAAAGCAAGCAAACCAGAAGAGACGGCCTATGCATTTCTAGTCAGTCCTCTTTGAAATTTATGGAGCCTGGTAGTGATGACCGGTCACTTGCTAAACCGGTCAACTCGGCTCTGAAATTAACTAACTTGGTATGTTTGACATTGTTTGGAATGGGCTGGCAATGATAGTTTTAGGTAACAGTATGAGCTGTTACATGTTAGTCCTTTGTCTTTTATTACCCTTATTTACTATGTCCATATTTGATAATTATATCTTTTATATTAATATTATTATCTTTTAAGTACAAAAAATTATTTTGTATAAGTAATATAATTTATATAAATTATTAAATGTCACACTATTTTATTTAAAAATAATACAATTTGTAGTTTCAATTTCAACGGGTAATGGTACCACCACCGCCTATTGCCGGTGACGAGAGAAAGTGACAGACAACAAAATCATCGGAAGAAGCAACAAAGTCTCGGCAAAATTGCCTCCTTCTTTTTATTTTAATATTTCTTTTCTTTTTTTATTTGTATTTATTGAATTTTTAATTCAATATATTTCTCTCTCTCTCTTCTTCGTTTCTAACGATCAGATTTCCGCCTAAGAAACCGTCGCTTTCCACATGCACTATCCTCCTGTGGTCCCCACCACGACTCACTCGAAATCCCTTCGTGGGCCCTACAAGGTCCCCGTTCTTACGTGTCGGTATTACCGTGGGGTCCACGGTGCCACCTCGGCCTCGTTTCGGGCTGGTCGGTGAGTGTGACAAAATCTGTTTATTAATTACGACACGGTTAATTAATATGTGATTTTTGATAAGATCCGAACAACTTGATGGTCACACGTAAAGGACTGAATGGTTGAGTTGTAAATGGTAAGACTTGTAGCTGTCGATTATGCTTGTTTTGGGAATTTCTAGTGCCTGTTTGGTTATTAAAAAACGTAAGAAGTAGGTACTACCGAACTTTACGAACACAATGGAAAAGCAAAGTAAGAGGATCAATGTGAAATGGAATAAGGAAAACAGACACGGAAAGGCCGCGTTTCTGTCTTATTTTGTAACTCAAGCATCTTATATCTTATATATTGTAGTTATGAATCTATTAAGTTTGCGTTTGGATTTACAGTTTGGTATGGATTGATCGCAGTTTTCAAATGCAGTCATATGTTTAAATCTACAGGTGAATGACCGAAGATTGGAAAAAAGTGCTGTACCTTTGTAGAAATCGATAAGCAAAAAGAGGGTTATGGTAGAAATGTGCTTCTGTCGTAGAAATTTTGCTTTCCATTAATACCTTTTGATAATTATTATTTTTTATTATATCCTCAACTAATAGAAAGTAAGTCGAACGTGTCATTTTTTTATTTATAATTTGAATTTATATGACTAGTAATATTTTTAATGAAATATTTTATTTATTTCATTTATATTTTTCTTATTTTAATTTAATATTTTATTATTTATAATTTTAAATTTATATGACTAATAATATTTTTATGAAATATTTTATTT
>JANIIA010000007.1:5966182-5993121 GCA_027478495.1 Erythroxylum alaternifolium | reverse complement strand
GATATATATATATAGATTGAGGTAACAAATTGAGTCGATGGAGAGTTCACGCTCCTTATATCTATGAAGAATGTAGTTCAGTAAGCGTTTTGGCACAAGTGGATAAGAAGAAATAAAGAGGAGTTGAGTTTAACAAGAAGGATTTGAGGTATCAGGAGTTTGACAAGGGGAGCTTTGTAATAAGCATGCTATAAGAAGCCGATGGTTTCAATGTAAAACTAAAGTTGACAGAAGCAGCATCATAAAGTTGCAAATTCCTTGGGGAAACACTGAAATGGCCAAAATATCAACCTAGTTCCTGAAAAAACTCTAACTTCACTGAAAACAGTGTTGGATTATGCATCACGTACATGTATCTGCAAATACAAACTTCATAGAATCTTTATAAATTTCAGGAAAGGAATGGGATGAGTTTTTCAAACCCAAGGGGACATGCTCAATTTATTTTCCACAATCGATGTTCAAAAATGCACAGAGCTTCTTGATTTTTAACCTCAACAATCAAAAGCATACAATCCCCAAATCACGTCTACACACGGCACAGTAAATGCAACCTCCAAAGAAGAATATGTACCTGAAATTGAAGCAAAGATGCTCTTCCCCATATGCTCCTCCCCTGCCAACACTCTTCCCCAGCTACAATAATGATGACCAAGGATCAACATAATGGTCCATTGATATTGTGTTCCTTGCTATTAGTAAGGATAAATAATGGTATTATGAAAATTTATTGAGGGTATATTAGGTAGTATACGTTTATTTGTTTATGTTACATCCTAAACCCCCCAATTGGAGGTTTCTTATTTTCACTGTTTAGGATGGAATGGAACATAACATGAAACCCTCTGCTTCTATCCTATTCCATTCCATTCCATTATAAAACTTCCTTCCAAACGATGGAAGTGTGTTATGTTCCATTCCATCCCATTATTAACCTCTGACAAATAGAGCCTTAAGTTAGGGGTTCGACTCCCGCTTGTAAATGCAGCATTGTTAAATACTTGGTAGTAGTGTTGAGCCACCCCTCAAGATCTCATAAGGCACAAGCGGAGATTAATTTGAGCGTGATAATGACTTAATGGTACTATCGAGAGTTCGAATCCACTTAGAACACCTCATGAGTTAAAAAAAGAATTATCATGCTAAAATAAATTGAAAATTTTTAGATTTCATCATCTTTTATGGAATGTATATAATTATCAAGGAAGCTAGTCATTTCAGAGCAATTTAAACGCGAGTTTGACCCATATTTCTTAAGAGGCCATCCAAACTCAACACTGGGTGATGTGTTTCTTGTTATCCAACTAACAGAAAGAGTTTTTAATTGATTGTTAATGCATAATTGCCCATTAGATAGATGATAAACCATCTAACCAGTGTGCTAGGATATGTTTTATTATTTAATTTTGGCATTTTTGATTATTGGATATTCAATATAATAACAAAAAATATAAATCAAGAAGTCTTACTTGAATTGGATTTTTGGATAGAGTTGTTGCACAAATAGAACTCTATCTTGAATGAAGATTGGTGTACGTTTAGTTTGGAGATATGGATAAGGCAAGATGGTGTGGGTAGATGTTGCGTGAATTTTTCCAAGTCTTGGTTTAATCACGGTGATCACTAGGTTTTTCCTCCTTTTCACAACACACATAGTAATGATTTTATGAGACTTTTTTCTGGGAGGCTTGCATGTTAAGTGGGTGTGAAGGTTTCCAGGTCTTTGATTTACTATAGAAAATACTTGTGTGAATTTTTCTAGCTCTTTGTCTTATTGTGTGGGTTACTGGGTGTTTCTCTGTGTGCAGCACACGTGAGTGATTTTATAAGATTTTCTAGTGTGTGCAGAAAATTGTGAGTGAGATGAAGCGTTATTGGTGTGTGCAGAAAATTGTGAGTGAAATAAAGCATTTTTGGTGTGTATGATTTTGTCGTGGGCTAAATGACAGATTTAGTGAGCTACAGACACTACAAGAAAACCATACATTAGTAATGGAAAATTACCAACGGACTCAATTCCATAGCTAATTACAGACGAAAAATCAATATCCATCAATAAAACTGTTGTGAAAATTTTCATTTTGTGACGAATCAAATTGTAGTCAGTAAAGGTGAAGAGAAATCATTTGCACAAATTTTCTGACGAAATATAGCAATGAAAATGCCATTTCTGTCGGTACATTAGGCGAGAATGCTTCCCGCAATTAAATAGCGTCGGAAAGTTACCGATGGATATAGTTTCGTCAGTGAATATTACGTTGAAATGCTTTATTTAATAGTCAGCATCGGTGATTTTCCAACGGACTTCCCTCTCTATCGTTAACTTCAGATTAATCATTTTAAAAAATTGAAAACGACATATTTTGGTTTAATAACAAACAATGTCGTTTTGGTTAGGGATTAAATGCACCCAGAACCTTCCCCCTCATTTTCTCCTTTGTTCCTTCTCGATTTTTTCTCCTTCCTTACGTTGTCGTCCTTCTCCTCTCCCCATCATCACCGTTGCAACATCCCACTACCATAGGGTACATACCTAAACTTTTGGGAACTTAACCTACGATAATGGTATGTTGAAGCAATAACAAATCCAACTTACACATGGCATCATCTAACATACTCGAAAATTACTAAATTTTTTTTGAAACATTCACTTCATTCATTTATAAAGCTTACACTGTTTCCATCAAACAACTATTTACAAAACCTTATACAGATTCTAGCAAAACTACAAAAGTAATAAAAACTATATCACTTCTGGTGTCAGCTGACAGACCTCTGAGTCATTTCTCTATCCAAAAGATTCCTTAAGTCCTGACTAAGGAACTAGGTCTCCTGTCTCGTACCTGAAAAGTTACATTGCAATTTTTAATGAGTTTTGCAAACTCAATGAGTGAATCATCATTAATTAATTCACCAGATTACATATACACATCACATATATCATAGGTATTCATTCAGAATATATAATTATTTTTTTCAGATACTCACACATCATAGCATAACATATGGTCACTCATTACAGCTTTGCAAATCATTCATGAATTTCAATCTTATATGAACGCTATATGCACGAGACTCAGATTCGCTCTTATTATTGTGACTGGGTGCCTATCATATACTTATACAAAGATTGGCCCATAGGGCTCAGTCAGAACAGAATCATGGAGCATAACTCTACGTGCAGAACACATATCACGGAGCAAAGCTCTACGTGAAAGGGCTTCAAACTGGCTACTTAAGTTACAACACCTTTATCTAATTATGCATTTTATGAAATACATCAAATACTGAATATGTCATATATCATAATCTTATACAAATGGTCAGACAAAGTTTTTCATAGTCATCGAACCTAAGTCCGGCATTCAACTTTTGTTGAGAATCAAATGTCATTCAAAAATTCATATCAAATTAGAACACTTCCAATACATACCCAACTATTAATCTCCTTGGATCTCAGGTCCGGAATCCAGAAACAACACACAAACAGTTCAATAATAATGGAAGTTTAACAAATCAAATTAAATTCAAATCAAATGAATCCTACAAAATCATCTAGGTTAACTCATAGTACGCTCCAATAAGCTATTGCTTGGATGGTCCGACAATGTCCAACTGGCGTCCGATGTGTTTCTCTAAAACATACACAACACATTCACAAATATCACATTTTTTTTCATTGTATAGAAAGTATGCACAATGCATGTACAATAACAAATCCGTGTATCTTATTGTAATTATCATCACCAAATTGATCAGATATCAAAGCCCTCATTAATATCATTTGGTACTTATAATTTGGACCAAAATAAAACAATGTGAAATCAATATCATAACCTAATTGATTGCTTCAGATTTTCTGCCCATATGATTTCGGGTCAACTTTGCATAATTAATCTGATAGGGTAAATGACAAAATTAAGCAAAACTTCCACACTTTCATCCTATCAATCACTTTCAAATTAATTCAGATGACTCTAAATTTTTATGGAGAGAAAGAAAAATTTCTTAGGAATCCATTGGTCTAAGTTTCAAGTCATTTAGAGTTTGGAAGAAAAAGTTATAGCCAAAAAACTTAAGGCTGTTCAATGAAATACTCTGTTCATAAACTTATATAAGCAGCTACCACCCTTTAACTGTAGAATCACGTTTTTGCACGTAATTCTCCATATTTTTACAGCAACACTCCTCCATCTTCCTCTCTTTTACTTAATTCCTCATCACAACTTTATATCCTTACATTTACTCCTTCATTTTTACACCCATGCAACTTACCTTATGCTAAAGTAACTCAAAAAGCAACATTAGCTACAAATGCTAAAACCAGAAATTTTTTTCAATACTATTCATCATCTTCTTCACCGAGCTGCACTTCTTTTCTTTTTCTTTTTTTTTGTTTAAGTTTCTTACTTCTAAACCATCTATTCTACATTTCCATAGCTAGAAAAATATTGGCAACAAGTTAGACTCAAATTTCACTTCAAATATTTAACATCCGAAGTTTCATAAATTTCGTCTCTCTCTCAACTGCGTTTTTCCAACTTCTGCATTTTGTTCTTCTAGCTCCAAAACTCACTTTATCACTATCTTAAAACCCATTGTTCCTTAAAAATGCAAAAACAACATATCCAGATTCTTTCATTTAATTCTTTCATCACCACCGAAAGTACATTTCTTAACCACACATGCATATATTTCTTTACACAGTAAAATATCATTAAATCACTTACTTGATTCAGCCATTCCCAGCAGTAAAGATAACGCAATGAGAACAATTCACTATTCAGTGATGAATAATACAAGGCTCTCTTTACTATATGCTTTCGATAAATACCAGGAGCTACAATGATTTTTTTTTTAAATTCCCAGCATAAGCCACGTGTAGTCTTGCATGACTTATACTAATCACACTGTAATTAAACCATTTGTCAAATACTACTTAACCATTTGTCATCTATCTCTTATTGTCATGTGTCACTCTATCATTGGTCCATAATATCTCGAATTTTACGAAAATTTCTAAAATTTATAAAAAATTTCGAAATAATAATATGACTCTCTAAATAAATTTTCAGCTAAAAAAGAATTCACCAAAAATTTCAAAATACACAAAATTACCAAATCAAATTTAATACACTTCAATTAAATCCACAATTACCATTTATAAACTAATTTACCTGGAAATGTCAATGAATGCATGTAAAATCATATGAATGTGCAAAATAAATGTGTATGTTACAATTAACTTATACATGACGTGCATTTTCTTAATTTCACATAAATTTCTCATAATTTACTATTCTAGTCTTAATATGAGTATCGGGATGTTACAACATCTACTATTGGATTCAAAAAGGTGTAGGCCTCAAGCAATTTTGCGAAGAAAAAATTACTTGAAGAGAATTAAGACAGATGTAAATAAAACTAAAAAGATTAAGATAAATTTAATATTTTTAATAATGAAATAAAATTATATGATTTTAATTAAAATTGATTTATATGGATTATTTTAAATTTGACAAAAGTTCAATTTTAAGTGTTGATTTGAGATCAAATTGGGCCTGATTTCATGAACTCAAACATCAACCTCGATCACACGTGACAGATGAATCTACTTCAGCCTTTTTCAGGATTTTGCGTCTGACCTTGGACCGACTAACAGGCACAATAAAACCTATTCCATAAGAACCGATCTGGGCTTAATATATATACCGAGCTAGGTAGGATCGCTGACTTTTTTTTAATTTGTGTTTTCAATTTTTAATTTTTAACTTTAAATTTAGTTAAAATATTTTTATTTTTATTTAAATTTTTACTTTTAGTTCATTTTTTTAATTTTTATTTGTGTTTTCAATTTTTAATTTTTAACTTTAAATTTAGTTAAGATATTTTTATTGAAATTTAAAATTTTACTTTTAGTTTCTTTTTTTAATTTTATGAAAATCATAAAAAGTGTTTTTTTCTATTTTATGATTTAACTTATTATTAATTATATATATATATATCATTTAATTATTTAATATATTAATTATTAATAATAATTACAAATAATTTAGGTCTTGTTTGGCAAATGACTGATCAATTATTTTTGGTAGATTGAGAAGTATTTAGCTATTTGAGCATGTCAAACTGCTAATAATCATGTTTGGTAATTAATTGATTGAATTGACGGATTAAACTCAATCCAATGTTTTTAAAAATACTTTTATAAGGAACATTTTGCTCAAGCGGTTGAGAAATTAAGGGATAAAAAGACGATCGTGCCTAAATATTAATACAAAAGTTGTCATATGATACGATGCTAAGAGAAGAGAGGAGAGAAAAAGAGAGATAGAGATACTAAGTTTGTCCTTCCCTTCCCCCTTCTCACTTGCATATTCGGTTTTTTTTCCGAAATTTTTTGTTTTAAATGATATTGTTGATTTCTTTTACTCTATCTCAATTCTTATGAGAATATTTAAAAAAATACTAAAATATAATACTCATGTTCTTATAAATTTTTTAAATCATAAACAATTAATACTTTTTTTTAAAAGCATAAACAATTAATACTAAATATTAATCTGCTGTCAATTAATCGCTGAAAAAATTAGCTAAAAGTTGATTGCTAAACAGGGCCTTAATTTAATATCTACAATTAATTAATAAATAAAATTATGAATAATTTAATTGTATTTCATTTTATAAATAAATTAAATTACATAATTACTAATAAGTATAATTAAATTAAAATATCATCAAAATATATAAAATTTAAATAAAATTTGATTTAATAATAAATACATTAAAAATAAATATTCAAATAGACAATCCTTAAGAATATTAAATCTCCATTTGAGCCGCTCTTCGAGGTAACCCTGTTACGGTTTTGGAGAACCTCTCGTTCATAGTTTGACCTTGTAAGCATTGTGAAATTGGAAGAACATGCTACTCTTCAAGTACAAAATATGTATTTATTCTTACAACACAAACCAGGCCCAATTCCTGCTACAAGGGCTTTCCAAGAAATGACAAAAAATTGAATCCCGTCCTTTTTTTCTTCTGCAACTCTGTTTCCTTCTCTGCATTTCTATGGCAGATCGAAGGAAACAATTTCAGGGACTTAAGTTTGAAACAACAAGTTCAATATACTTATGATGATCACAGGTGTTTCTTTCTAGTTCTGTTTATCAAATGGAAACGGATGGATGAAGGCAGAATTCAACTCCCATATTTTGAGTGTGGCCTTCACATTAACTCCTGTTGCATTGTTAAAGAGGAAGATCCTGGCAGCTCCATATATTGCTTCTGTTGGATATATTCTTGACGTTATGACTCTCCTCCCCCCCTGTCCGAAACTTTCTACAATCGAATGATCAACCTGCATCCAAATCAGAATTTGTAAGATACCCTTTAATCTGATCGGGTATTGGATTTCTCTTTTTTTTTTCTTTTCCTCACCAGGATTCTCATGCGTAGCTTTTCATTGTCAAGCACAGGTATTGTCGATCCGTAGACACGTTTGAAGACATCAGGAGCCCTGGAAGATCTGCATGAAACAAAACTTTAGATGTGAACTCTGAACAAAACCAGGAATGAACTTTACAAAGAAATTGTGAAGGGACCTGGTTTCATCAGCACAGAAGTAAGTTTCAAGACTGCCATTTTTAGTATAAACAGGCCTGAAGAACACAGGAGTGAGTTCTGACAGTTCTGCGTCTGCTAGAACCAGAATACCAAATGGTCCCATGTTACTTCTGTCGATCGCACCGCCACTGCAACCGTATTCTTCGGTGGTTTCGTTCGAGATCAACTCTGTTTCAAACTCTGCGAATATGTCCAACTGCCAAAGAAATCCAAGAAAGTTACTGTTTAACAGAAATCTATTTACCAATGTAATGCAACAAAAGATTAACGCTAGGTTGTTAAACCAAACCTGAGTCGCCGTGCCTATGTCAAGCGGCAAAACTGAACCTGGTCCGACCACCACATCTTTAAACTCACTACTGTTTAATCTCAAGCTCTCTATCTCATCCACTGGCCATTGGAGTAAGTTGGTTCTGGTCTTTTCATCAAACAGTACAGACCTTGGTACTGTCTGCGGGAAAAAACGGTAAAACAACATTGCATTAATCCTCCATTACAGCTATGTCTTGCTCAATCCCGGACATAATATTAAGTTTTAAATAATAAATCAGAGTAGTACCTGAACAGAAGCCCACCCCTTTTTCAAGTCATCAGTTTCAGTATCAGTTTCATTGATCCATCCCCACAGAATTCTCCTGTCCTTATTCTGATCATAAAATGTTTTTGAAGCATAGTACCTTCCATAGTCATACCTCAACCCGATACCCACATCCTCTTTCGGGTTATCGGGCGTCCATTTATCGGCAACCGGGTCATAGGTCCCAATAGCATAGTGATCCACTTTTGTGTCATCCAAACTAGCCTTGAGCACATGCTTCGTTCCTGGCCCGTTAACAGACGTATCCAATCCCTTCGACCCGTTTATGGCAACGGGGTAAAAGTCCACACATTCCCACATTCCTGTACCCGGAACGGCATGCAAGACCCCTTTCAGTAGCTCATAACTTGTAAAGTCGGTGGTTTGGTAAACAAGTGAAAAGCCCGTTTTGTTGCTCTTCGATCCGATTGTGATCCTCCATGACCCGTCTGGGCCGGTCCATCCAGTTGTCGGGTCTCGAAAATCCTTGAGCCCAATTCCCGGGGGTGGGGTTAAAACCGGGTTGCCGGAGTACTTGACCCAATGAAGGAGGAGAGGATCAGATAAGTTGGCGGGATACGCTAAATTTTGCACCTGCACTGATGCGTTGGTGGACCCTGTGTAAAGCATTACGATCTGACCACTAGGAAGGAGCGTGGCTGAACCAGTCCAAACACCGTTAATGTCGTACCAATGATCAGGGACCATTGCTATTGGAAGATAAAGCCAATGAATCAGGTCCGTTGATACAGCATGGCCCCACGTAATGTTGCCCCATACTGCTGAATCGGGGTTGTATTGGTAGAATAGATGGTACCATCCTTTGTAAAATAATGGACCTGAAAGCAGACAATAATTGAGTTTAGTTTGGATTTAATTAAACGTTGAATTGCCTAACCCCAATCGGAGCTTCTAACTATCCGAGTTCGAACCTAAGTTCTCTGGACTCGACCGGACTCATCATCAAGCTTAGTCAATCCTATGTGTTCAAGCCAAGTTCTTGTGTGGAGCCTACATACAGACTAGTTTTCAATCCCCACAACTCCGAAAAACTAGTACTATTCCCAGTCTGCATTCAAGGACTAACGAGCCACCATTTATGTAAAGCGATAGACTGTGCACTGCTCACCACCACAAACATGTGGTCTGGGGACTTGGTGTCAGGTCAGTCCTTGGCAAGTTATCCACATATCTCCTAATAATGTCCACCGTTAGATCTCAACCATACCACCACAACTGATTTCTATATTATACTACATTATTGATCATGTAATTGATCCGAATACTAATTCACCAAACAAATTGCAATGTTTCACGTCAGCTTAATATGTTTTCCATGATCATACAAGCAAGGAAAAGTACAAGAAAGTTCGTACCATCAGGATCTGAAGTAGGGTTGATGAGATTCCAGCCCACCACACGGCAATGATAAGACGGAAAAAAGAAACTGAAATCATCAGAAGAAGAAGAAAATAGAAAAGAAGAATCGATTTATAATAGTATTAAACTATAAACAAAAAATCATTACATGCCATTTATGGCAAGAACTTAAGGTAGAGATTATAAGAAACAGTCCATTTCAACGAAGCAAAAGCGGAGACTTTAAGCACACCTACCATTCATCCAGTTTTTTTCAGGTTGGAAATGGTAGGCAGTTCGTTGCCAAGCGAACATGGCATTTGTCCAATTGTAAGAGACTCCATCCCTGAAAAACGACGGATTTGACTTTGGTGACACACCTTGAGCCACGCCTCTTGGCTCTGGCGTCGAAAAAGACTCAACTTTATCTTTTGACGTTGAAGGTGACTCGTTCTTGTTCGGTGTAGGTAGTGGTTCTTGGCTTTGGTTAATGATTAATGCGACCAAAGATAGTAGGAAAATGACCGAAGCGAGTATCCCAGCAAAACCCTTCAAGGGCCGACGGTGGTATGGAGGAGGTCCGGCGAGGAAAGGTTCTTCAGGCAAGGCAGTGTAGGGCACATGTTCAACGTCGGAGGAGGGGTTAGACTCCATTTGTTTTAGAGTGTAGTGTAGTGCTTTTAAGATTTGAGAGAAATGAAAATGAGTTTATATAGAGAAAAAGCGGGGCTCTGTGGTAATAAATTATGAACTAAATTGGCTGGTAGGTCACACCGGAGAACACACTATGGAGATTTGGGAAGAGTTGAGGTTTGTGTGAGTAGGAAAGAATCAGATCTATCTTTCATATTTTATTAAACCTCGTCCATATATTTATATGAATTATACATACGATAGAATAAAGTTAGAACATAATAAATGATACAGAAGATTTGATTGAAATAAAAAAAGATTTTGATTTTTACTAAGGAAGGAAGGTTTTTCTTTTTTTTGAAAAATCTAAAAAACATTAAAATATAATATTAAAATAACTTTTAGTTTGAAATTTTGTAATTTGAACAATTTTTAAAATATGAGATTTTATTATCTTAATCTTGTTTTTATTTTATCTTAATCTTCTCTCTTTTTTAGGTCTTTTTCATATCTATTTATCTTTTCTTTCTTTTTGAACATGTTTGTAAATTTTTGTTTTCCCATAAATGTCTAATTTATTATAAAAAATTATTACCATTAGTATTAGTAAAACTTTAGTATTGGATCTAATAATTCTTATTTTATTGATTTATAAGTTTTAAAAATATCTCAAACCCATTTTAGATTCTTAATCTCGAGGCTTTTGTCTATGATCTGATCTTGTAGTTGAAGAAAATAGTCAGCAGCTAGTGCAAGTCTAAGATAAGACGGAGATTTATTTTTGAGGTAGGTGGCATCTTAATTTCATACCGTCTGGTCAACACATGACTAAGGAATTGAAATCACTAAAAGAAGAAAATAACAGAAGTAACGTTTAAAAACCAAACCGAAAATTAAATCGATAATGGAAAAAGTTTCAGGTTTCAAATATTCCATTGATATTAATTGTTACACAATTAAATGATTTAAATATGATTGCAAAAATTGATTTATTTATCAAAAAAATTAAATTTTAATTAAAATAGAATTATTAAATGAATATTAATTGATTTATTTTAGTTTATAAGAATTTATTAATTTATAAAAATCGATTGAGTAATTAATAAACCGATCGGTCTTTAAAAAGAGTTATTAGCAAAAAATTAGAATTATTTGGGATGTCAAAATGGTTTAGAGGATTGTTATATTCTTGAATAAATTTTAGGATAATATGAGATAAAAGGATATACATAATTTCTAATCTAATTTATTTCAAATAAATACAATAGAAATAAATTTATTATTGAATTATTATAAATTTGAATTGTTATAATACAACTTTCCGTAAAAGTCTCACGTGGGGTCTAAATACGCAACCTTATCCTAAGGGATAAAGAGACTAATTGAAAAATATTATATTTATATAATAAAAATATATATTAAAATAATAAAGTAATAATAATTTTAAATAAAAATAAAATAGATATAAAGATAATAATAATAATAATAATTACATATAAAAATAATTAATACAATAAGCAATAAATACATAATAAAATAATGTTTAAAATAGATTAAATAAATAAATTTTAATTTAATTATATTAAATCTTAAATAAAATTATTTAGTCGACCTAAATTTGAGTTTATAATATTATATTATAAGTTTATTTTAACATCGTGACGTTTCTTACTTTAATATTCATAGAGATGACAAAATTAGCTCGAATCGTTCGGTTCAGCCTGTTTTTGGTCCGGATTAATCTAATTACGGGTCGAGTTACTCATTATTTTTAAAACGACGTTAATCGGGCTATAGGTCTAGTTGTTCGTTATTTCTAAAACGATGTCATTTTATTAAAAAAGAAAATTTTTGATCAAAAAAATAAATAATGGGCCAATCAATTATGAGCCACCATGGCTCGAGATAGAGCCGGGTTGAGCCAAAAATAGCCAAAATTTAACCTGACCTAATTTATTGACATTCTTAAATATTTATAAAAGTTAAAATTATTTTATTAAATAAAATTATGTATTATTAAATCTTTTTAGATCTCGTTCATTAGCAAAATTTATACCAAAGTGTTGTGCGTTGTAGCGTTGATAAAAGTTAAAAATAATTATTTTATATATCAATTTAAACCCATAAATGAAATGGATTTTTTGTTTCCAACTTAAAGGGAAATAAAGAAAAAGCGGAAAAAAGATAAGAAAAATAAACTGCACGTGACGATTACCTAACATCTACTTTTCAGCAAACTAGAAAGGCACTTGAGTGCGGGCCCTCTGATCCTAACAGATGGAGACAACTTGACACGTCATTCAATTCATATGAATTAATTAGATGTAATTTGACCTTCTATATTGTAATTTTTTACATTTTAAGAATTTTTTATTTTATACTATTATTCAATTATCGTTTAATTTTTCATCGCATTTTGTTAAGTTTTAATTCATTTATAAATCTAAAATGAAATTATATTAAATAAAAATAGATACAAACTTTGATATTAAAACAAAATTAATTACATAATAACAACAACTTAGAAAAAATATCACTAAAATGCATGGTCTGAAAAGTTCATGTAATAAGAGGTTATTTTCGATAGACCCACATATCAAAAAAAGAAGAATATAAATATGTGTATATAATAATAATACAAATAAATAAATCTGTATAAATAAAAAATATATAAATAAATAATAAAATAAATATAAAACAAGGAAAAAATTCAAAATAAAATATAAAGCAAGTAAATAAATACAAAATATTTAGGCTAAATAGGGAAGTATTTAATAAATAAAATTGAATAAAAAATGAAATAAATATAGAACAACATAAAGAATCAAAGTAAAATATAAAAAAGCAAATAAATACACAAATAGGTTAATTATGTAATAACTACATAAATGTTAAGACTGAAATGTAAATTAAAAATTATAATAACCATTTTCATTTGAAAATTTTTAATTATATAATAATAATAATGTATTTTAATAAATAATTTAACAAAAATAATACTTTATTATTTTTTATGCACACATTTTTGATAAATTATATATTTTAAATATATCGCTTAGTTTAACAATTAGTAACTTTAAATAATTGATCAACTTAATTCAATAAGTATTACCAATCCATCCAATACCCATTCTTGATCATTGTCTTCAAGAGAATCAAATCTTCTGTCAATTATGATGTTTTTATTATTATATTTTATTAAATCTCATCCACATATTTACGTAAACTTTACATAAACATTCGGATGAATAGAAAATTTAACGTGATCTTATGTTCTTAGATGAATCATGAAAAGTGAACCTTGCTACCCCCAAAACAAAAAGTAGGAGGTACTTAGGGTTAAATTGTTAGATAAATCGTGAAAACTGAACCTTGTTATCTCCAAAGATGCATGACGTACACAAGGACAAGTTATATGAATCGTGGAAACTTCTTGTTACATCCAAAGAAGTGGGAAGTACTTTAGGGCAAGTTCTTAGGTGAATCGTGAAAGCAGAACTTTGTTACCTCCAAACCAGTGCGATCCTTTGTTACTTATGTCTCACGTTATTGCATCACGTTCGTGAAAAGGCATTTATTACAAATTCACAGTTTATATGTGAAAAGTATTGCTAATGTTTGATTGGGTCCATATCTCAAGAATCTTACGTCGGATAAATATGAGTATATTCAATCATTTAAAATAATGTACAAATTTTTCCTTCTTCAGTTAGTTTTTGAGAAGAGTCAGGCCTTTCAACATGATATTATAATCTATTTATCTCGATAATTTGAGGTAGTGTCCGGTTCTGCCCTTTTGCCTAATATACTCAACAAATGTCCAGTTCTGCTTTGAGCTAAGGAGGATATATCAAGAATCTCATATTGGACAAATATGAGTGCAATTAGGCATTTATAATAGTGTGCAAATCCTCAATCTTAAGCTAACTTTTGAGAGTAAGTTAGGCCTTTCAACACAATATTGTATTGGAAAAAATTGAATTACACTTTTTTAATATAGACTAAATCGACAATATTAATTTTTGTTAATTTAAAAGAATCAAAATTTTAAATTATATTTGATTTAATTTATTTAACAAAATAACTTTTTTTCAATTAAACACAACTTATTTGGATTGATTTATCTCACGTTTTAGCGAGATTTTTACCAAGTATTATTGTTGTTAGTTAGATTGATTTGTAAAGTCTAAATTAAAATATAATTTTAAAAATATTTCTTAAACGAGATTTTTTATTATAATAATTTTATTTATTAATTTAAATTCAAATTCAAAATATTTTCAAGTAAACATTCTAATCAAACCAAATTATAATGTATAATTTCATGAATATGGATACTTGAAATGCTAATTAATTATCTTATGATCCAAAGTCAAAGAGGTGTGAAATGGGACCATCATCTTCCAAATAGGTGCCGAAAGTAGTCTAAAAACGTCAAAAGTACACATTTTCTAAAAAGCTAAAAAGTAATCTAAAAAGGTAAAAAGTACACATTTAATTTTAAGTAGTCTTAAAATTAAAATGGTAAGAGAATTATTAACAATGTCTAAAAGTCAAATAATATATTTGATAATATGTGAAATTACAAAGTATTTAAAATTTTTCCTTAAACTATATTTAAATTAAATAGAAATACAAAAATATTTTATATCTTTTATCTTATATTTTATATATTATTGAATAGACAAAGAAGATTAAGCACAAACACTTCTGATTTCTCCTTGCTCATGACATGTAATCCTCACGTTTAACGTTTTGCCCACTAAACATGGAGACATCTAAGCTGATTAAAAGGTCAGCTACTCCATACTCAAATCAACTAGTTGTCTGTTGATATAACCTTTCCAATCCGAGCCAACATGTGCTGCCTGTTGGATCCATCACAGATTTGGTCACATACTCAAATCAACTAGTTGTCTGTTGATATAACCTTTCCAATCCAAGCCAACATGTGCTACCTGTTGGATCTATCTCAGATTTGGTCACTCTTTTCTTGGGCTGCATTCTGCAATGCCCATCAATGTATATTGAAAGTTGTATGTGTTTCGAGTGTCGTTTTTGAGGAGTGGCAGTTGCTAATACCAAGTGTAATTGGAGACAGTGATCAACTATTTCAACCATATTTTAATTCGTCTCATCCATATATTTATATAAGACAAAATGAAACAGTAAATCATCATATAAATATATGGATGAGATAAATTAGAATAACATTAGAATAACAAAAATGAAACAGTTGATTGTGTCTCCAATTTTACTCGTATAAATGTGTAGATGAGATTGATTGAAAGAGTGTTGGAATAGCAAAAATAGAACAGGTGATTTGAGGTAGTGAAATTGACTGTTAGGAAATCACAAGATGTGTCTTGTACTCTCGTGTATGGTATTCTTTTGCGCCATCAATGATTTGGTGCTCTTTTTCTTGATTGTTCACATTCTTTTTTAGGAAGAATTAAATTATGTTTAATTGGATGTAAAGTTTTTAATATAATGGAATGAAATAGAAAAGTTTATAATGGAATGGAACGTAAATAGATGTAGTATTAGAAAATTATTATTTGGCAGGGATAAAAGAATTCATAATATAATACCGAGTGTAATTGGAGACAGTGATAACTATTCCAACGATATTTCAATTCGTCTCATCCACATATTTATACAGGATAAAATGAAACAGTTGATAACCATATAAATGTATGGATGAGATAAATTAGAACAGCGTTATAATAACAAAAGTAGAACAGATGATTGCGTCTCCAATTTCACTTGTATAGAGATGTAGATGAGATTGATTGAAAGAGTGTTGGAACAGCAAAAATAGAACATGTGATTTGAGGTAGTGAAATTGACTATTAGGAAATCACGAGATGTGTCCCGTACTCTTGTGTATGGTATTCTTTTGCGCCATCAATGATTTGGTGCTCTTTTTCTTGATTTTTCACATTCTTTTTTAGGAAGAATTAAATTATGTTTAATTGGACGTAAAGTTTTTAATGTAATGGAATGAAATAGAATAGTTTATAATAGGATGGAACGTAAATAAATTTAATATTAGAAAATTATTATTTGGCAGGGATAAAAGAATTCATAATATAATACAGTAAAATGTTGTTTGGATGAATGATTTATAATGTAATATATTGTCAAGATGTTTATTATTAAAATCAGATTAATATATTTAGATCAGACGTCTTTTTTCAATCAAGTTTAAATTTGAATAGATTAAATTTAAATATCTAAATTTAATTATATCCAAATTAAAATAATTGAAATCATTTAAATTAACCCAGTTGATCTTTTCAGACTTTAACTGTAATTGCAATGTTTTAAATAAATTGCAATGTCCTAAACCTGAATCCCGACAACTTAGGCAAGTGTGTTGGGGGTCAGTTTTCAGGTTCCATGATATTGTCTGATTAAACGAAGGCTAAAGGTTTATTTTAAAACTCAATGTTTATAACATAATACGGAATATATTATAACGTTTCCAATACTATAAATTAAATTATAACATTTTCAAAATATTTAATTTGTTAATTTTTCATTTATTTAAAATTTGTTATGAATGTTTTTAAATTTTTTAATTTTAAATTAAACGTTTAAAAATATTTTATATTATATTACAAACGTTTGTTTCAAAATGACCTTTTGGCTATAAAATAAACCAAAGCAAAGCATAGAATTTGCAGATAAAGAAAGGCTCTTTCAATAAACATATAAGTCTAGAAGATAAGTAGCCATTCCTCCCTATCTCGATCCTGATCTATAAGCATATCCATTCCATCTGCGAACAAAGCTAAGTGTAGGCCTAAGAACGTTCGTCATGTCTCTTCAGACTGACAAAATATACTCGTAGGCTTTTGCCATCCACTCGTAGTTTGATACTCTACCATGTTAACTTTGTTTTGTTTTCCACTACTTCCAAGGGCCACTTGGACTGGAGTCGACGACCTTTCGTCGTCTGTTCATACTCTACAGTGTTTTGGTCTTATTCTGGGATTGATACAGGACAGGAACCAGACAAAGAGATTGGTCCCAAAACTAGAGTTTGTACTACTGTTTCACACTACTAATTTGTCAGCAAGTCCATCTCAATCATCGGAGATGCAGAGTTGCTAGAATTTGAACAGTTCTTGGACTACAACTTGCCGGGCATTCGGACAGTCAGACCACAACTTGGCGGACATTGACTAGTAGCTAATTAGCAGGTCAGTGATATCAGAAATTTGGGAGCCAAAGAAGAGTTAAAATGAAGCATTTCTCTATTAAGGGAAAGAATTAACAAATATTTGGAATACTGTATAATCCGGAAAGACATTGAATGATTAACATACCAAAACTGGGAAATTGAATGATTAACATACTTGGAAAAGAGGAGCCATCTTAATATGAGAATTAGAAGACATTTACAATTAAGACAAGAAACTTTCAGCAGAGAATCAAGGTATTCTGTGCAAGTATGCTTAAAGGTGCTTGGGGTAATTCCTATAGATATATATGCCTTCTTGCTGTATGGTATATCAAGTTGTGCTCTGCTGTTTTAGTCTCTGAACAGCTATACGGTACTTGACTTCTTCCACATTACCAGGGACTTGAGGAACTCCATAACCTAAGAGAAAATAACGATCAGGTAACAGAAATAAATACTAACTAAAACTTTTCAAGTTGAAAAACCAACACCAAGTACTTCATTGAACATGAGCTTCATCTAAAAGAGAACGTATGTACCTCTGACGGGTCCCTGAGGGAGTAATATGCATTACTTTCCTTAGGCGCAGATGTTACTAATAAGCCATAACCACATTTCCTCTCTCTCAGAACCTATTGAGCAACACACGGTTAATCAATTAGATAAACATGTAACACCATAATACACACAACTTATTCCCACAATCAAAAATATGTTCTTGCCTTGAAAGCATCTTCATCTGTCTTGTCATCTCCAACATAAATTGGAAGCACGTCGTTACAATTGCTTAGTCCTGAAACAGTTTTAAACTGTTAATGGCACGATATGATGTTCTCTCAACCAATATTAGTTGCAAAATTCAAGGTAAAGTCTACCAACCTAGTGATTCTAGTAAAAACATTACAGCTTTCCCTTTGTCCCAGTTGATCACAGGCCGGACCTCTAAAACCTGAACTTTGTCAACAAAACAGAAGTTAGGCAAACAGAAAAACATGTAAACAAAAACCCTGAGAAATATGATCATGATGAGTGGCTATGATATCTATGACAATTACCTTCCTCCCATGAGTCAACCGCAGGCGTTTGTATCGTTTCATAACATCATGGACACGCTGTGCAACTGTTGTCCAACTCTAAACATAGATTCAATAAAAGAAGTGAGAAAATTTTTTAGCTGAAAAGGGCAATTCCTTAATTAAAATTCAATTGTTATTACAGTCAGTAATTAGTGGAGCTACTACCTAGAGAAAAACAAAAAATGTTACCTTTTCATCTACATTACGGTAATGTACAGATACACAGAACTTATTGTTTTCAACTTTAGCTCCTTCTATGTCCTTTGTACTTTCAACAAGGGAACTAAAAACCTGCTCAGGTAAACAAACAGAATGCTCAAAGCCTATAGACAGAAGAAAGTGAATAGGTTGATCTTAATGCTTTGAAGAAGACAGTTACATACCTCTTCAATCATTGGTAAAAATTCACTAGCAGGCTGGAACAGAATAACTTCCTTGCCCTATTTGTAGAACAAGTAAAACAATAATTAGCAAATATATGACAAGATATTGAAAAAATTTATGACTCATAGAAGATTTATCACAAGCTACCTGCTTGTCAGTAGACCTGATGGAATTTGGATGGTCAACATATGTGGATTCTCTCACAGGTCCCACAATGTCCATCCCGTGGCTACCCGCATAGTATAGTTCTGTTAGTCCTACAAACTCGTAAACCTAGATGGCCAAATCCACATAGGAAGTGTGATCAGATGAAACAATTAAATGTTGGCACCAACAGTTTCTATTGTGATCGAATGTTTTAAAAGATAATCCTATGCATTACCTTGTCACGGCTTCTCCCACTAATTATTGCTGTTGGAAAATACTTGGCCACATTTTTCACAGCCAAACGCATCTAAGAAAAAAAAGGAAGATTCTCGATGATAACATGTTGCAAAAATGGTTATTAAGGAACAATTTTTTAACATAAAATTCACAAGGCTTTGCGTTTGAAAAATAATGCCTTACATCATTAGACATGAAAGCACGGTCAGGATCATCTACAATCGGTGAAAGTGTACCATCATAGTCCAGGAATAGGGCAATTCTCTTTCCTTTAGCAAAGTTTGTGATTTGCTCAAAAGATGTAAGAGCAGATGGATACTTAAGCTGCAAGATGGAAGAAACGAAGGCCATAAGAATTGACCATGAGAACTATTTATTAAAGTTAAATAAGAAATGACTCATTGGGGCGAACGATTACCAGCCAGGTGCGATAAGCAAAATCTACATCAGCCGAGGCAAGCTCATTATGAATGTCCTTGTTTATCTTCTTGGGAGGAGGAGACGAGGACTTCATGGCGTCCAGACAACTACTGAAACGAACATCATCAAGCACTCCAGTTTTCTTCCTTGGAATAGTTAGTAATAAGTTTGATGAGAAAGCTGCTCCTCTGGGTGAGTAGGGCAACAAACTGTTATGAACACCCAGTGTTGACTGATCAGTGAGAACAGGAGCAGTGTGATTTGATTTAAGGTCCATTGGATCCAGATTTACTTCAACACTTCACTGATGTCTGAACAAAGAGAAGTTAATAGCAGAGAGCCTTCACAAATGCAGAGTAAATGTTGGTTTTTGTTTTCAAATCTAATATATCTCGTCAACCGACTCTTTTATCAATGAAGAACCACCTCTTCAGGGTTTTCTTGTCACAACTGCTTGGTGAGCAGTCCATCAAGCACAGTGCTCCTGAACACTGGTCAGCATAACATGCAGTCTGTTAGGATTTGATGATATTAAAACAAGAACGCTTTTATAATGAAACATAAATTCTTGTCACCTATATGTTCTCATATCTGAACCCGCAATTTGTATGTACGTTGACAAATATATGCAGCAAGTTCGTGAGAGGACTATCTTCAGTTTTGATCTCCTTGGAAATCCTGATCTTCTGCGAATAAGAAAAAAAATGTGAGGTAGATAAACATCACAATATAAAAACCAAAAGAAATAGACATAGATACGCGCAACTGGATATCAGATGTGTAAAGCTTAAAAAATGTCTTACAAAAATGATTGTTGGAAAATAAATAAACAGCAAGCAAGAAAATCATCAAAGCTGTTAACAGTTAACCAAAACAAAAATTTAGTGATTCAGGCTCTGCCTAGCCATTTCCATAATTCCTGGATAAGATCTACAAAATAAGATGTGATGGGGATGCTGATGCTCATTCCCACCAATGTAAATTTGTTGATGCTGTGAAAGGGAAAATTATTACAGATACAACTACAACCTTTTCTTTCTCATGCCTGGAGCAGCCAAAGAACACAAGCACATGAATCATATAAACCATGTAATGAAAGGTTCAAACTTCTCAAAACATTTAAACATAACTAATGTCCGAGAAAAATCCATACAGAGACCGCGATCTATCATCATCCATGTTTGAGTCAGCAGATTCCTAATGACTAGTGTAACCAAGCCTGAATAAGATGCCCAAATTAATGCACGTTCTCGGTTTTTATGATAAAGAATCATAGGTCCGAAGACACCAAATGCATCAACACATTGAAAATCTGAGCTTAAGCTACCTATTTATTGTAGAGCTCAACCAAATTTTGGTTACAAGGAAAATAGAAACTGTAATCTTACAATCATCAGCCATAAGGTAAATTTCTACGTTGCTGGAACAAACAGACATCATGAGCTAACACAACTTGTCTACAAACTCAAAGACAACGAGCAAACAAAAGGAGATTGAAGACACGAAAATAAGCACATCACCGGCCAGAAAAAAAATCATATTAAATC
Source organism: Erythroxylum alaternifolium (assembly GCA_027478495.1). NCBI lineage: Eukaryota > Viridiplantae > Streptophyta > Magnoliopsida > Malpighiales > Erythroxylaceae > Erythroxylum > Erythroxylum alaternifolium. The sequence goes on along the minus strand of JANIIA010000007.1, from coordinate 5,971,926 downwards.
AACACAAATAGGTGGGTTATTTTGGAGTGATTAAAAAGGATACTTAACATCTTAAAGCATATAATAGCTGAAGCATATAAAAGAAAAATTAAAAAGTGGAAAATCATTAACGAAATACATGATGTACATAAATAGAAACGGTAATTTGCATTAAAAAGTGGCCCACGGAGAAGATATTATGGCGTGCAACCACACATGATGGGTTTACAAAGGCAAAAGTGGGAATCATTAAACCCATTAAACCAAAGCTAAAAGAGTAGATTCATACATAATTTAAATGCAAAAGCAATCTTTTTGGGCAATAAGAAAAGATTCACTCATGATTTACATCATTTACATAGTTTGCTCAGATACCAAATAAACATCCGCTCATAAGTTTACTAAAGTCAAGATTCTAACGTGGAAAACCGAACTTTTCTGATTGGGCATAAGGAAAGATATCAACTTCGTCCAAAAAAGAGCGCAGTAATTTCAATTTTAACTGGCTTGAAAAGTACACGCGTATTGCACAGAGAGAGCATTCGATATTTGACCACCAAACAATGTTCGTAAAAAATAATAAAATAGTTTGAAGGGGTCGAGAATACGAATTAAAAATGAAAACAAAACTTAAATCACATCAATGCCTAATCAAGAGGAAACAAATCAGCATCAATGTCGAAACCCAAAACATCGTTTTACGCGGTCAGGAAAAACCGAATAAAACCGAACCGACTCGCGATATAACAATCAACCGCACACCGCGAAATCACAACCAGAAGAAAAGAACAGATTTCATAAACCCAATACAACATTCATAGAAACAAACGAAGCAGGCCCAAAATCGAACCTTTCGTACAACAAAAACAGAGACAAACTCGAATCCAAACGCAGTTTTCAGAATGCAGGTAACGAAAAGATGAAGCGAGAAACGGCGTCGAAACTTGGATGAAACGAAAGAGACCTAATTGAAACGAACCGACAATATAGGAAATCAAAGAAAGAGAAAAGGAAAAAGAAAAGGAGTAAACAAAATTACCTAAACGCTAAAGACGAAAATGAAACCCTGGAAATCCCTGAGAACGATAACGAGAATCGAGCTGAAGATTATTTGCGAAACCCGAAAATAGGGGTGAGAACTGAGAAGAGGAGAAAAACAGAAGAGCCTTAAAAGTAGAGGGAGGGTATTTATAGAGCAGGTTTCGGTTATGGCGAACGTGTTTTAAAGGGCTATTAGTTAATTCAACTAATTACCTTCGGCTAACTACCTTCGGCTCCCCCCACCGAGTTCTGTCACTCGTGTGATACACGGCCCAATAAATGGACAGAATGCAGATTGTCGACGAGCGTGTTCAGGTGGGGCCGGAAGGAGTATCTGTGGAAAATGTAGGACACGTGGCGGGTGAGACTTTCCTCTCCTAAGAGCGTGTGGACACGTGTGACTGAGTCGACACCGACGTGGCCACGGTGGAGTGGGACCCTTGGTTTAACTCTTTGGCTAATACGTGTCGTCGCTTTCAGGAACAGAGTAACAAGGCTGTTGATCGTCCGTCAATTCCCACGTGGCAGAAGATGGAGGGATGGAGTGAATGAGAGCCACACGCTCGAAGTAGGGACGTGGGGTTGTGGGGTCCATTTGATCAATTAAATATAGGCCACTTGATGGATCCGACGTGGTACGGAGTGGGCCTTGACAGGGACCGTAACTGAAATGTCCACCAAACGTTGTCTTCCTTTCAAGTGCTTCAAGCATGGAAATGTATCTGTAAGAACTTGAATTTTCACGTGGTCAAAACATCTTTGCAAAAATTTAACCTTAGATATATTAACGATAATTTTAAAACGACGTTATTACTTCTAAAACGCCGTCGTTTTAGAAGTAATAATCAGGTCATAGATCAGGCCCATTTTAAGATCTCTATCTAACTTCATATTTTAAGTTTAAAATAATGTCATTTTAATATAAATAATTAAAACAATATTATTATATTAAATTTACTCAAATCAATTTAAATTATTTAAATCAGATCAAATATGTCGTATTGGGCTTATCTAGTGCGGACTATCTAATTGATGCGATTTACGAATTATTGCATCAACCTGAAATTTTACCTAATATCTATCTAAAAAATAGTGATTGCGGTTCCTCAAAACAAAAATAAGGTCTTAACCAAATTTTTATTTCATTGTGCTTGAATGATACAACAATGGAAGTTTCTTTGAAAGTCATGACTCTTTATGCATTTAAAGTGAAAAAGGGAAGGTTAGATAGTAGGAGGTGGTGGGGAGTGAGTTAATGTTGACGAAAAGATGGGTCAGATACGGTGACAGCACACAAAAGGGAAGTAACCAGGAAAGAAGGCAAGTGAGACTTTTGCCGCTTCAAGGGCTTTCGTTTTATTACTTAATTAACTAATTATGTGCTAATTGTTTGTGGGGTAGATGGGTGATGGCAAGATGGGTCCAGAGGCGGTTGGCCACCGAACCTTCTACTTCAACGCCGTAGGTTGTGGTCAGTTGATGACTTCTCCCCATTCATGTTTTTGCATACCAAGTCGTATTAAACTTTAATTTTTTTATTTGTTTAATTTTCGATTCAATTTTTAAAATATTGATTTAATGTTCAGATTTTATTGAAAAATCAATCCCGAAAGTTATTTTGAAAGGTAGAAAAATTCATAAGCTTATAAACTTTACATCAATCTTTTTTATTATCAATATGAAATAATTAGACAATAACATCCTACCACGTTTTGTAAGTTGTGCACTAAACTATTTTTAGCTCCAAACGAATATTATCATGTCGACGTCACCACTTACATACTCACAAGTTAGTTGTACATTAGACTATTTTTAGCTCTAGACGAACATTACTATATTGGCGTCACCATCCACATTTCCACAACCTAGCTGGACTCTAGACTTTTGCTAGTCTTTGACAAACACTGCAATGTTGGTATCACGACCTGTGAGCATGACATGACGACTTGAAAAAGTGGTGTTAACTTTGATACCGATTATTATAAGTTTTATGGAAGAACCAATTTAAAAGTTAGCTTGAAGGGTGAGAAAATTTATAAGGCTATAAACCATACATCAATCTTTTTTATTACTAATATTCGACAATTAGACTGTAACATTTAACCACTGAAACAAGCAAAGGAAAATAGTGCTACAGAAGGCGTGTGTTTGTGGGAAAATCTTCTTTCAAATAAGCCAACTACGATGCACGTATTGTTTATATTTTATTTAAAGGTATACTATGAAGTAAAGTAATGTTTTTGTGAGATTGAGAAATCTTAATGGTCAAGTAACGTAAGTTTACTTTGACTTGGGTTTGGTTGCTAGTGTTCTTCACGTCAGATGATACATAGTCTAGAAGACTAGAAATCGGAATCTCCACCGCCCAATTTGAGACTAAAAATAAGCGTACGGCAGTGTCTTAGTTCTTTACACACATATATATATTTAAAACAGAGTAATATGTAACTGTTATTTTTTAGATACATATTAAATAAATTTTCAGATTGACGTAATAATCAAGTATTGCGTACTAGGCAAGTCTTGTACGATAAATTCAATTAAGAGAATGTAAGTAGGAAGATTCAAACACATGACCTTTTGGTCCTATACTTCTCACTCGACTATCTCGACCATCTCTTAAAAGCCTTCTTTAGATAATTAATTGAATTTAAAATTTAAAAAATTTAACTTATTAACTTTAAATTAAATGAATTTTATTTTTAATCATATGTATTTATTAAAATAATTATAAGAATTAGTTTCGTTAACGATGATAAATAAATTTTAAAATACTTAATTAATATCGATGTAAGCTTAAATTTTCTAGAATTTCAACGAGAACAATTCTTAGTAATAATCATGCTGGCATGTGAGATTCGGGAAGGTTTAATAATTATAACTGTCTATAATTTCATTTATTATAATTATTTAAATAATCAAACGTGATGAATTTAATTATCTAAGATTATTCTCCTACGTTTCAAAAGAGCTCATTTTAAAAATAATTTTCAATCGTTTAATTTTTTAGTTTAATTTTTAATTTTTCAGTCTAATAATTCTACTTGTTAAAAATGGAATTAATTAATTAATTTTTATTAATTAATAAGTTTTTATAAATAAAAATAAATCAATTAAATTTTATTTTACAATTTTTTTATTTAAACTTCAAATTCTTCTATAAGTCAAGATAATCTTTTTTAATCATGTTTTAAAATTTTAAATTATATTAGTTATACCTAAAAGATGGTCGAGTTGGTAGAGTGAGAAGTATGGGTCAAAAGGTCCTGTGTTCAAATCCTCCTATCTATATCTTCTTGATTGAGCTTGTTGTATAAGACTTGCTTAGTACGGAGTACCCAATTGGCTTAATTTATAAGTTATTGTGTCAATTCAAAAATTTATCCAGTATACATCCAAATGATGATAGCTGTGGGTTCTTCCGTTTTAGAAAAATAAAAAATTATATTAGTTGAACTTTTCAACTTTTGACCTTTTGTCTTCATGATTTAATTGTTGGTCCAATTTTTAGTACATTGCTACTAACTACTCAGCGACACCATTACTACAATTCGATTTCCTTTTCTACCTTCCAGCTCGAACTATTGGACCACACTAGTTGGGTTGAAACTTGGTTTTGTTTTCTAACCAGAGACACAACACCTACTTTTCAATTACATGTTTTCACCTTCCTTGACCGACTGGAATGACAGTTGTCTTTCTTGTTAGATTTTAACGTTGTCAGTTGTCACCGAAAGTCATTGGACTAAGTAACTCAGGCGGAGAGAAAATAAAAAAGTGTCCTTCGTTGTCTTATCTTGCAACTTCCCGGTGCTTTCCAACGTCATCGTCAGTTGGAAATCAGTATTTATGAGGTGGAATATATTATTAGACAAAAAATATATTTTAATCTTTCTTTTTTATTAAAATTTAGAATTGATTAATAATATAAATTGTTTAAATAAGTCTTTTATATTATAATAATCATTTTAGATAAACAATAACTAATTCCAATCAAAATTCAATGATTTAAGCCTATAGGATAAATTTTTAAATAACCCATTCATCACTAATATAATAATTAAATTGACTTTTCAATTTATATAAAAACAAAGAGAAGACTTTTAGCCTAATTAATTGATTACTAAATATAATTATTACCGATTTGACATGATCAAATAGCTAATTTTTTTTAATCCGTTAAAAAATGACTAATCTTTACCTTTGTTTTAAAGAATGCTTATAGAGACGGTAGGTAAATTTGGGTCTGAGTCGATTTAAATGATTTCAGATTGAGTTAATTTTTTTTACCCTATTGATTTTAGGTTGAGTTCAAATTTGCATTGTTCGAGTGCAGTCTGATTTAAAGTTTGAAAGTAATAAGAAAACGTCATTATTTTAAATACGACTTCCTTTTTTATTTTTTAATTTAGAAAATAAAAAATCAAGTTAGACCAAACTTATGGCCACCCAGGCCCAGGCTCAGGCTCAAGCTGGAACAAAATATTCAGGGCTAAGCCTAATTGCTTTATTGAAAAAAACCTTAGGCTATATTTGGTTAGATGTAAAGTTTTTAATTGAATTAAATGATATAGAATGAAATGAAATGATTTATAATAAAATGGAATGTAAATGAATGTAATATTAAAAAATTGTTGTTTTGAAGGGATGAAAAGGTTCGTAATATAATATAGTGAAATATTGTTTGGATGAAGAGTTTATAATATAATATAATGTAAAGTTGT